>CAUYLG010040346.1:0-11159 GCA_963573385.1 Cacajao melanocephalus | reverse complement strand
TAGAGAATATATATATAGAATAGATATATATAGAATATATATATAGAATATATATATATAGAATAGATATATAGAATATATATATATAGAATATAGTAGAAACTCAACCATGCATATAATGGAATAATAGAGAAAATGCTTGAAGGAGGTACTTAGGAAATGTTAATGGCACTTACTTTTGTGTATTGGAATAATAAACTTTTCCCTCTTTTTAAAAATTTTATGATTTTCTCAGTTTTTTAAAAAAACAACGTATGCTTCTTTTAGAATAGGTAAGTAAAAGAAAAAACAACAAAATAGTATAATTTAAAAAATATTTTACTTTCTAGTCCCTCTTCAACTTTGAATGTTCTAAAGTCCTACGTTCATTCGATCATCTTTTTCATTCCTAACTCATATTCTTCCCTTCAATTTTCTTCTTAACGAACTTATTCCCATTTGTTAAAAATAAGTGGTTAAGCATGAAGGTCAGAAAGTTGAGATAATTCAGCCAGAGCTAGAGAAATTATTATGCAGAAGTTAATGGCTAGCTCTTTTTCAACTTTAATGAGTACATCAACATGATTAAATTGTGATGGGATATGCTTGGCTTGGGACAAATGCCAACACCCTTCTTTTCAACAGCCATGCCCTTTGGAGTCTTATCAGAACTTGAAGAAGATACAGAACGATTTAGACCAGAGTGTTTTTATTAGCATTACCATGACGGGTACATCACTGTGTACCCGTCATGGTCATCAGGCTTACTCTGAACTAGACATGATTCCAAACTGGAGATTTTAAAGTTAGCTCCATGTTCAGCCCATTTCCCAAGACCTTGATGATAAAAAGTAATATCAGAAACAGAGTCTACCTTCCCTTGCCTTGAATTCTCACCCCAAATTCTGAGATGTTCACCTGCTTGTTTCCTTCTGCAGGAGGGGCTGTCTTATACCCTTTCTCTCACCCCGGGACGCTGGAGCAGGCATTGCTCTCTGTCCTAATTTAATCAGGTTTCCTATCTCTTTATCAAAAGTGCAAACAGGAATCCAAAAAAAAAAGGAGGGGGGTGGTTGGAAGGTTCTCCTCCCTTTTCTTAGAACATTTCCTTTAGAAGAGTTGGAATTGTAAATTCTCTTCCTTCCCATTTGAGATGTATATACTTTTAAAAGCCAAATAAGCTTCACACCAGTTCTACAACCTAAAAGAACGTTTTCCTTGAGGGCTGTATCGTTGATGTAATGTAAACATCAAGGAAGACAGAGACTCCATCTCCCCTTCCCATGGAGGGTGGGAGTTTAGACATCTGGCTCCAAGTTGTAAACCTACCTACTTGTCATGGAAATAGAAGTTTTAATTTTCCTTTGGATAAAGGCAATCAGCTCCCACAGATGGCCACCGCAGTTATTACCATGTGAATTTAGGATAAACTATATTTAACAAGTGGTGTTGTCAAGTCTTCTTACTTGGGGACTAGTTATTTCTATCTTGAGAACACGTATGGAAAGCAGTGATATAAAAGTCTGAGTTTTTTTCTGCCTCCGTGATCTCTTTCGCAGATTGCCAGTGATGTGCATCGCAGTCTGTGTTAATGCTTATTCAATAATAAAACTGGGTTCTCTCTCCTCTACCTTTAAGGAGAGGTTTCGCGGGTTGGCAAGAGATTTTATTTTTAATTACATCCCCCAAACCTGACAGATGGCAGGCTACTTAAGGACAGCAAGGCTATGTTATTCGATTAAATTTGACAAACGGTCCATGCATGTATGAGGTACTGCCTGGTCAAAAACATAAATACGATATTTCACTCACTGCAAAGATGTTTATCATCGGATCAAGCAGACATGGGTTGGCAGCCTGATAGAAGAGAGCACTGTGCTTGGAGTCAGAGAGCTTGGGTAGCAACCAGGATGTGCCAGCTATGAACCACGTGGCAACTGCCAGCCCACAGTGGGTTTCAGTGCCCTCATTTGTAAAACGTTACAAATGTAATAATAGCTCAACAAATTGCAGCTTTTTTCATTTAATTCTCCCCAAGCAACCCTGATGTGTAGTATAGCTATACAATGTCTGAAAATACACAGACATAAAATTAGCTATGCAAAGCTAAAATAAATGTCTTGGTTTTCCTACAAATGAATTGAATTTGGTGCAGAATCCCTCCATTGCTGTTGGTGGCTGGAAACACAATTTTGTTACATCAATTCAATGTAGTCCTTTCAAGCTCGGTTACATTTGAATGAATGATTGTTTTCTTTTAGGGGTGGGTTAAGGTCAAGATTATCCACTACAAGCTGGGTAATTCATCTTCCATCCCCCATCGGGATACTGATGAGGCTGTTTTGGGGGTTTGGGGCTTTCTCTCTGCTGACTTGGCCACCATCTCAGCTCTCAAAATTAAGAGTCTGATTCCCAGTGATGTCCTCCATATGCTATTCCTAGAGTACTGTAACACAGTGCGTGGAGTTGGTGGCTTCAAACAGCAGACATTTATTTGATCACAGTTCTGGAGGCCAGAGTCCAAAATTGAGTTGTCGGCAAGACCATGCGCTCTCCGAAGGCCATGGGGGAGAATCCTTCCTTGTCTCTTCCAGCTGCTGGTGGCCTCCATTGTCCCTTGGCTTGTGGCTTCATAACAGCAGTCACTTGGCCTCTATCTGCACAGTTTTCTCGCTGTGTCTTGTGCTCTTCTGTCTCTTATAAGGACACTTGTCATTGGCTTTAGGACCCACCCAGGTAATCCAGGATGACCTCATCACAAGACCCTTTTAATTACATCTGCAAAGACCCTTTTTCCAATAAGGTCATGTGCATAGGTTCTGTGGGTTAAGCCATGGTCATATCTTCTAGGGGGCCCCATTTAATCCACTATACTCTCTGCTTGGTCTTTTTTTTGAGACAGGGTCTCACTTTGCCACCCAGCCTGGAGTGCAGTGGTGTGATCTCAGCTCACTGCAGCCTCCACCTCCCGGGCTCAAGTGATCCTCCCACCTCAGCGGCCAAAGTAGTTGAGACTATAGGTGCCCATCACCATGCCCAGTTACTTTTTTGTTTTTTGTTCGAGACCATGCTGGCCTCTCCACCTAGAACTCTCAGGCAGCTGCCCAACTCTGCTCAGGCTGTTCCTAGTCCATGCAGGGCCCACAACAAGGTTCTCTCCCCACCTAATTCCAAGAAGAATTAGGGTCAAGTCTTGGGTATCAAAACACACCTGAGTGGGTACCAACACTGCCACTACCCCCAAGTGAGGTGCATGGGCATCTCCCACAGAAACACATCCTCTCCTCTCTCTCTCTGACTGTAACTGTCTGTCTGTCTCTCTATCCAGGGCTTTCTGTCTCCCTCATGCTCCATCTCAGAAAATAGTCTTATTTCTCAGAAAAGCAGAAAAATGAAAGAAAATTGGAATGTGGATGGGAAGGGCAGCACGCAAGTGTGAAAAAGAAGGACCGGAAATGAAGCCCCATCCAAAATTCACACATTGAGTTCTATACCATCTGAAGCATTGAGCCCACCTGGGCACATGGGCCAGCGGACAGCTTCTGAACACTACTTATTGAAGATTATGAGACACCGATAGAGACCCAAGGATGCTCTCCCAAGCCATGCAGATACCAAAGAGAGAGCTGATTTTGGAAGAGAGCTGTGAGAAAGGCATTCCAGGTGGCGTGGTCAGGGCCTGGTGAGTGAGAAAGTCTGGCCAGAGTCTGGCTTCTAGGCAGAGGGCTTGGAGGCTGGAGAGGAAAGCAGAGTGGGCAGGCGTCTTGAGCGCCACAGAGGTCATGGATGTGAGAGGGGGGCTGGAATAGTCACAAAGTGATGACATCAGTCTCTTTCTGCTAAACTTTTCCTTTTAAAAGTTCTGTGTTTTTGTGTGATTTCATTTTGAAGGCATGTAATGCAGCCATTTTAAACTGGCTTAGCTGGCCGTGGTGGGTCATGCCTATAATCCCAGCATTTTGGGAAGCTGAGGCAGGATTGCCTGACCCCAGAAATTTGAAACAAGCCTGGGCAACCCCATCTCTTGAAAAAAAAAATTTAGTCAGGCTTGGTGGTGCATGCCTGTAGTCCTAGCTACTTGGGAGGCTGAGGTGGGAGGATTTCTTGAGCCTGAGAGGTTGAGTCTGCAGTGAGCAGTCAATGTGCCACTAGACTCTAGCCTGGGTGACAGAGCAAGTCCCTGTCTCCAAAAAATAAAAACAAACAACAACAACAAAAAATAAATTGGCTCACTGAAATAGTAACTAGACAGAGTTAAGAGCAGTTCAACAAAAGGTTATTAGATATTTAATGTTTTCTTACCTTGGTTAAACAAAAAACCAGTATATATTATACATTTTCCTTGGGAGAAAGAGAGAAAAGCCACCCTCAGAGCAGAAGGACAGAGACAGCTATGGCATGCCAGCTGCACTGACTCCTCATGGCAGATGCATTGGGTATTTGCTATGGATGGGAGAAGGTAAGACTCCTAAAGAAAGAGCGTTGACTTTGCTGGGTAAATGCTGTGGGACTCTGCAACAGGAAGGCCCAAACTTACAGAATTGAGAACTCTTGGAGAGGGGGTTGGCAGCAAATTTAAGAATAATATAAGAAAGTTTGAAGTTTGCTTGGAATTGGCATAAACCTAATTTTATTCAGCAAATATCTTTGTTTAGGCATCATTTTTCAATTAATGTGACAATGGGGTGTCAAAAGCATGAACTTTCAAAACAGGAACTGGTTTGAAAAAATGTATGTGTTGGGGGGGGCGGGCTTGAGTTTTCCCCTGAAGCCCTATTTGAATGTGGACTTTCAGCTTGATCCTCATCACCCTGTCCCTGGCATGTAGGGCACTGTGATAAGGTGACAACTGGCACTTGGAGTAAGAGATGACCAAAGTCTGCTCCAAGGCTTTGGCTATGTCTTTGCAATGGAAACAGAAGATTCAGGAGGTACTGGGTGAGTCTGTAGCCGATTGCCAGAAGGTGAGAATGACTTTGTAGTTCTTTTCTCACAGACCCTAATGAGGTGACAGTAACCACTATGATAAAGAGGTAGAAGTGGAGGAAGAATGGCAGCCTGGTGTCCATCATATTTCATTTGTCAGTGATACCCAGGGCACTGTGGATTTGGACTGAAGGAGCAGGTTGACCTGGGTGTCAGACACTTGCCACCACATGGTATGGAAAGTCATGGGAATGGGTGACAAGCCCTAATTCTGAGAGGAAGAACCATTTCTCAGCTCTCTGGGTGTTTCCATTTGTTCTATTTTTACAGAAAGCTGAGGTAAGGCTCATTAGTAGTCAGAACCCATTACAGCGAATGCTTCCTTCAGTTAACGTTTACCTCCAGTGCCACATGTTGCTGTGCCAAAAGGTTTTTTTATAGCCATTAAATGTGACTTAGAGGTTTATATTAAAACAGTATTGATGTCATAAAGGAATTTTATAGGGACTTGCCACATTGAATCACAAGAGTGTCATCATATGTATGAAACACTTTTATGTTTGCACTTTGCCTGTTCTAGATTGTACAACTAATTTGCCTTGCATTATTTATTTCTTAATATTTAGATTTATGTGATATTTCAATTTATAATGCAGCAGGGCATACTATGACACTGTTTTTTTTAACAATATAATCTCAGGGGAAAAATGCTAATGACATCACCCTTCATTTCCTCTTGAACTGTGCTAAGTACACACATGCTTTCGACACTTTGGTGTTTAGTTTGTGCAATGCTGTAAAAAAGAAAGTCAACTATATATTTTTTCATGCATTCACTACTTGCCACTTTTAACAGGTCTATAATATTTGATCATATTAATATGCAAAATAGTATTTGTTCTACTGTGTAATATACAACTGATGTGTGTATCCACTTTTTAATTTTATGGTCAATATTCATACATTATGAATCAGTGATGTCAATGAAAAAGTGGAGAATAACCAAATATTTCATATATCTAATTCTTTATCTTTCTTAGATTATAATGCCCATTACTGAGATATGTTTAGCATTGACAATGCATTCAGTATGGAAAATGCCACGTTATCAGGCCTACTAAAGCATGGGAAGTCTCTCAAAATATTTATGAATGACATAATGAAATTTTGACCTTTCAGCTGAGTGGATTTCAAAAATGTAATCTTCCAGGTTCAATCTGGTGCCTGCGCCAGGGTCTTACAGGCGTTTGATTTCTCTGATATTTCTTATGACTCTCCTCTTTCTCTAATACCTGCTTTTCCCTTTTCTCCTCTGAAACAGCCCAGATTCACTTCAGTTAAGGGTGTGGTAGTTATTTGCTATGTTCAGGTTTTATACATTTAACCACAGATATATTTATTTATTCTATTTGCCTACAATAAATTTCAGTCAAATTCAATAAATTATTGAAATAGTTGTGTTTACAAGTATAATCATTTCCTCCAATTCTGCTGTGACACAAATTATCCTGTCCAACATACTGTAGTTCTCATTCTTTCAGAATAAGACTTTTGGATTAGCATGATTCAAAGAGCTCAAAAGTGTGATTTATTTTTGCAAGAGGCCAGCCTTGTCATTTCTAATGGATTTTCTTGGTTGAAAATTTCTCTCCCTGTAGCAACATATCCTATGTTACATTCTCTCTGACTCTGCAGATAGTCATGACCTTAGCCTATATAGCTTTCTCTTTTCATTTCTTTTTATAAAGTTTAATTTTATGATTTTTCACTTTTATATAGCTTAAAGATGGCCTTTTAGCTGAAATTTCACCTTTAATCTCATTTCTTTCTTTGCTGTGAACTTTATTAATAATTCCTATTTTAAAATTATTTTCAAATACACAATAGAAACACAGCAGGAATCAATGTCCCACAATCTTGCATTTTTCATTTCCTTTTTACCATTTATAATCACTCTATCCTCAGCTGTCTTACAGCCTGTAGTATGAAACAATTTCACTTTTTATATGGGTCAACAAAAAAGTCAAATGTAATCAGAGCAGTGTAAAATGGGGATACGTTCAACACAGATGCACTTTTAAACGAATTCTATAAAACCAAGTTATTTAATTTACAATTTGGAATGGCCATTTCTGTCAGCAAAATATGACTATTCTCAGCAAGCTGCCACTACCGAGGCAAAATCAAGAGATTGCTGTGTTAATTTCAGCACTTCAAAGGTAACAAAAAGACTACCCACAATGAACACTTAATTAGATTCTCTTTTCAGTATTCAGATCACAGGGCTTTCCTTTGAAACAGTAATAGACAGAAAAACATTGTAGGAAAAATGGAGTCTTTCAACTCGTTAGGTCTTCCATAGTCCTTATCCCAAATCATTGGCAAGGGTGGGGAAAAAGATGAATTTGACAAGCATGCGATAAACTGTAATCAGTCAGGACAGAAATACAGAATACATACCTGGCAGAAGAGAGAGATATTTGAAAGGAACAATACATGGTAGTTATGAATATGCATTTGCTGTATAGTTAAGCTTGATTTTCATTGTGGGCTGACAAATTGGTGCCCCCAGGGGTGATGAAATAGCCTGCTGTTCTTTATTCCAGAACAAGCCACATATTTTGTTTTTTGCTGCTTGGCACATGCCTGTCCCTGACAAGACTAAATCAGGAACTCACCAAGTTATATGACACCATTGGTCAGTGTGAACAAAAGACAAATCAGAGCTTGTAATTTACAGACTCCTTTCTCTCTCTCTCTCTCTCTCTCTCTCTCTCTCTCACCTATTTGGGTTAAAATGCTTTGTAGTAGTTTGTAAAAGGAAACATACAATTAGACTAAAATGCTCATTTTAAGGTAAGTTCAGCTCTAAAGACAGGCTGATGGAATAGAGACTTTAACGTGTGAAGTTCAGTTTTTAGGGGCATTCAATGTGTGTAGAACACAGACTTGCCACCCTCATGCATGTATTTATATGTTAGCCCACATACTATCCAGCTGTTTTACTGCCACTACTTTTGATATTTCACGTAAGGCAGATTGGGAAAAGCTGGGAAGCAGATGCTTATTATTGATCACATAGCCAGTAGCAATGTAGACATCTCTCTCTGATCATTTGCATCTTTAGGCCTTGAACCACAAATTTTATTTCTTTGTTGGCTGACCTGTCTGGTTTATTAGTGCTGATTTTATCTGTTGCCCCTAATTAAGCTCTTTCCCACTTTGGCCAGGTTGTAGGTTAGTACCTGCATGTGGTAGTAGAGGTTCAATAAAACTGTATCAAATCAAATTGAATTCACTTGATAAAGCCTATTACAGTCATTGTCAGTCTAAGGGTATAAAGGAAAAGAAAAACAACTGCTGATTACATTTCAAGCAAAATTTTTTTGTGAACTGGGGAGTGACTTCAGTATTAGACTTTTTGGGTAGTATAGAAGTGATATTCTTTGTTTTAATTTAGTCATATAGTGTTTCCTTCTGTCTAATTAATTATGTATCATTTAAAACATAATTTATAAATTAAAAAGTTTGAATAGTTTTTGTTTTAGACTTCATACTTAGAGAAATCAAATAAGTATTCTAAAGCTTGTAGTTTCACATATAAATCTGAGAAAAATTGATTTGAGTTTTATTTAAATAGCATATTTCATCTAGCTGACACTATATCTAAACAGTAAGTAGAGATGAGCTAAAGACTTATAGGTGAAAAGCAAAAATTAGAACAATTAGAAGAAGATACAGGAGAACATTTGTATTACCTCAGGTGGGAAACAATTTCTTAGATATGAGTTCAAACTAAACATAGACCATCAGTGAAAAATGAATAGTTTTGACCTAATTTGATCATTCCACAATGTATTCATGTATCAAAACATCATATTGTACCCCACAAATGCAGTAGGCCCCTCCTTATCCACTGTCTCACTTTCTGCGGTTTCAGTTACCTGTGGTCAACCATAGCCTGAAAATATTAAGATATTCTGAAAAGGATCGAGAGATGGAGACAGAGAGAGTGTGCATTCACATAACTTTTACTACAGTATATTGTCATAACTGTTCTATTTTATTATTATTGTTAATCTCTTACTCTAATTTATAAATTAAACTTTATCAAAGGTATGTATTTATAAGAAAAAACATAGTATATATAGGGTTCAACTATCCATGGTTTCAGGCATCTATTGGGAATCTTGGAATGTTTCCCTTTGGGACAAAGGAGGACAACTATATATACAATTATTACTTGTTAACTAAAAATGAAATAAAAAATATATATATATATAAAAGACGTCAAAAGACATCACAGACAAACTGGAAGGCTAAATACTGCCTAAGACAGGATATTTGCAACACATGTAGTAGTCAAGAGATTAATATCCAACAAGTATCCAATAAATGAGTTAAGACAATTAGTTTTTAGGAAAATAGGTAAAGCAAATAATTGAGTGGGTCACAAAAAAAGATGGTCAAGAAACACACTAAGAGGTGCTCCATTATTAATTATTATGGAAATGCAAAAATGCAAGCCCAATTGATACCACTGTTTACTCATAAGATTGTCAAAACTTCAAATGTCAAACAATGTGACATCTAAGTGAGAATGTAAGAACACAGGAATTCTCAACTTATTGCTCCTGTGAGGGTAAAGTAGCACAATTTATCTATAGAGCAGGACTCTATAATGTTTTCTTAAAGGTCCAGATAGTAAACATTTTAGACATTGAGGCCCATGAGGCAACACTGAGGATATTATGTGGGTACTTGTGTAATCATTAAATTATAGAAATCATTTTTAGCTCACTGATTGTATAATAGAGGTGGATTTGGTATCTGGGCTTGCAGATCCCTGGTACAGAGCAATTTGGGTAGCACCTAAGATCTAGGCATTCTACTTTTGGGCATATGTTCTAGAGAAATTCACATAAGCGGACACCATACATAAATGTATTGCAGCATTATAAAAGGACAACCTTGGAAAACAGCATAAACATCCATCAGAAAAGGAACTGATAAACAATATGGCATATTCACAGTCACTGGAGGACTATATGGCTCTCTAGAATAATGACCAAATTAGCTTTATGTTTAGTAAGATGGATGTATATTTGTGTGGGATACCTCTGCATTTCATTGATTTTAAGATGTACATTTACTTTCATCTTTTAGAAACCCAGAAGTATCTTTCGACAAAATTCAACAGCCCTTTATGCTAAAAACTCTCAATAAACTAGGTATTGAAGGAACATATCTCAAAATAAGAAAAGCTATTTATGACAAACCTACAGCCAATATCACACTGACTGGGCAAAAACTGTAAGCATTCCCTTTGAAAACTGGCACTAGACAAGGATGTCCTCTGTCACCACTCTTATTCAATATAGTATTGGAATTTCTAGCCAGAGCAATTAGGCAAGAAAATAAAGGGTATTTGATTAGGAAAGAGGAAGTCAAATTGTCTCTGTTTGCAGACAACATGATTGCATATTTAGAAGACCCTATCATCTCAGACCAAAATCTTCTTAAACTGATAAGCAACTTCAGCAAAGTCTCAGGATACAAAATCAATGTGCAGAAATCACAAGCATTTCTATATACCAATAACAGACTAACAGAGAGCCAAATCATGAGTGAACTCCCATTTACAATTGCTACAAAGAGAATAAAATACCTAGGAATACAACTAACAAAGATGTAAAGGACCTCTTCAAGGAGAACTACAAACCACTGCTCAAGGAAATAAGAGAGGACACAAACAAATGGAGAAACATTCCATGCTCATGGTTAGGAAGAATCAATATCATGAAAATGGTCATACTGCTCAAAGTAATTTATAGATTCAATACTATCCCCATCAAGCTACCAATTACCTTCCTCACAGAACTGGAAAAAAACCACCTTAAGCTTCATATGGAACCAAAGGACAGCCCACATAGCCAAGACAATCCTAAGCAAAATGAACAAAGCCGGAGGCATCACGCTAACTGATTTCAAACTATACTACAAAGCTACAGTCATCCAAAGAGCATGGTACTGGTACCAAAACAGAGACATAGACCAGTGGAACAGAACTGAGGCCTTGGAGGCAACGCCACCCATGTACAACCATTTGATCTTTGACAAACCTGACAAAAACAAGCAATGGGGAAAGGATTCCCTGTTTAATAAATGGTGTTGGGAAAACTGGCTAGCAGTGTGCAGAAAGCAGAAACTGGACCCCTTCCTGACACCTTACACTAAAATTAACTCCAGATGGA
>CAUYLG010040345.1:0-26583 GCA_963573385.1 Cacajao melanocephalus | reverse complement strand
TGGGATTACAGGCGTGAGCCACTGCACCTGGCCCAGGCACTCTGTAAAGTACATTTAATGGTCATTACAGAATATAACTGACTATAAGGTGTAACTTTAACTCTCCTTGACCAATTTGTTTTTTTTTTGAGACAGGGTCTCCCTCTGTCACTCAGGTTGGAGTGCAGTGGTGTGACCAGGGCTCACTGCAGACTTTAACTCCTGAGCACAAGCAATTCTCCCACCTCAGCCTACTGAATAGCTGGGACTACAGGCATGTACCACCACATGTGGCTAGTATTATTATTATATGCTTTGGTAGAGACAAGATCTCACCATGTTGACCACGCTAGTCTCAAACTCCTGGGCTCAAGTGATCCCCCCACTCTGGCTGGCCTCCCAAAGTACTGAAGTTACAGGTGTGAGCCAACATGCCAGGAAACCTATTTTTTTTTTTTTAAGAAGAAATTGCTCCAGGTCGATTTTCCCACCATCTAATCTCTATTATTTTTGCTTTCACTGAGCTGCACAGTTGAGTGAAAGATCGTAGGGGGAAATTCCATGTGGAAACATCCTTCTCATTGTTTTTAGATTACATTATTTTAATTTCATTTGTTTATCCCTACTTTTCTTCTCTATCTTGTTAACTTTCACATACTTAAATACACTTAAGACTATACAACAAAATCATTTACTTTAGTCTTTCTAATTGACTCTCTTCAGACATCTGATCTTTTTTGACACTCTTTCCATGGATTTCACGTATCTATGTCAACTATCAACACGCTGACAACCCAGAGAATGGACAGGAGACTCTTCGTCATGCCTTAAATTATTTACTGACCCCTATAATGGTGTTATGATCAAGCTGTGGGGGGCTTACAGATACCTAACAGATCTAATACAGAATTCTCATCTCTGAGCTCACAACATTCTATCTGCCAAGGGATGTGTCTAACCCTGCATAAGATATAACAGATTTAAGGGACATAACCAACTTCATCCTTGTAGATAGGAGTCTAATTTTTATTTACCTGTTTCTTAGGAGAAAAGGGCAAAAGGCAAAAGAATGTATTAAATTTAGGCAAGAATTCAACACTAGGAATAAAAATCAATTTACACAATACAGCTTCATTAGTTACCCCAAGACTTGGCAATCACCCTGGCTCTATTACATGCAAGCCAATTTTTCAAGACCAAAACAAAACCACCAGGGAGCTTGTGCCTTAAGCACCAACATGTATACACTCTCTTGGCATTTGCCAAAAGCCACAAGTCCAGGAGCCATACAAACTGCTATTTCAATGTAAAATTGTTCCTTCAAATTCTAAACCAAGATTTAAAAGAATTAAGCAGTCTCAGCATAAAACATTCAAAATCCTTAAGAAAAGCAGTTGTGAGATCTTCCCAAGATTTTCAAAACTCCTAAAAAACATATTTAGATTCCTGAAGTGAGGGCAATCTCCTTAGCAAATGTAAGTGGTCAAGAAGACACCATACACATACTTCAAATTAAGACTAATTTTTGCCTGCTATGTATGACTTGCATTTCTTTTAAAACACCCTGAAGCAGCGGTTCACAAATGTTAGCATGCATCAAAGCACCCAGACAGCAAGTTTAAAAAGCTTGCAAGGCCAGGCATAGTGGCTCATGCCTGTCATCTCAGCACTTCAGAAGGCCAAGGCGGGAGGATTGCTTTAGTTCAAGAGTTCGAGACCAGCCTTGGCAACATGGTGAAACCCTGTCTCTACAAAGTATGTAAAAATTAGCTGGACGTAGTGGCAGGCGCCTATAGTCCCAGCTACTTAGGAGGATCACCTGAGCCCAGGAGGTTGAGGCCGCAGTGAGCTGTGATCACACCACTGCACTCTAGCCTGGGCAACACAGCAAGACCCTGCAGTGAGCTGTGATCACACCACTGCACTCTAGCCTGGGCAATACAGCAAGACCCAGTCTCAAACAAACAAAAAAAAAATTGTAAACAAACCAAATAGGCCAAGCGAGGTGGCCCATGCCTGTAATCTCAGCACTTTGAGAGGTAGAGGTGGGTGAATTACCTGAAGTCAGGAGTTTGAGACCAGCCTGGCCAACATGGTGAAACCCTGTCTCTACTAAAAATACAAAAATTAGCCAAGTGTAGTGGTGTGTGCCTGTAATCCCAGCTACTCAGGATGCTGAGGCAGGAGAACTGCTTGAACCCAAGAAGTGGTGGTTGCAGTGAGCTGAGATTGCGCCACTGCACTCCAGCCTAGGCGACAGAGCAAAACTTCATCTCCAAAAAAAAAAAAAAAGCTGGGCGTGGTGGCACACCCCTGTAGTCCCAGCTACTCAGGAGGGAGAGGCAGGAGAACTGCCTGAACCCAAGAGGTACAGGTTGCAGTGAGCCAAGATCGTGCCACTGCACTCCAGCCTGGGCAACAGAACGAGATTCCATCTCAAATACAGAACAAAATTAAAAAGCTTGCTGAGCACCTCCCTCAGTGTTTGATTCAAAAGGCCAGAGGTGGAGCCCCAGCACTTGCATTTCTAACAAGTTTCTAGATGATGGTGATGCTGCAATTCCCTCACTACTCTGAAAACCACTGAAACCCCCCGGAGCTTACTGGAATGTGTGTGTGAAAGGTGTGAATGAGTTACCCCCACACACTATAGCAATACTATGGAGGAACTCACTGAGAGGCAAACTGCAAAATCTCAGAGCGAGATTCTGTACCCACACGTTGACTTCCTTCCATTACCTGAGTGAATGTATTTTGAACTATCACTTTCAAAATGTTTTATCTGAGCAGGAGCACAGCAGCAAAAGACTCTGAACAAGGTCAAGGATGAGTGGCACAGTGCATAATTCCCACTTCAATATTAGGAATGGTTTAGGGGCATAATGTTAAACCTTTGCAAAGCATCCAATTAAACCCGTTGATTAGCAAAAGATACATTAGAGTTTCTGGACTAGTAATCAAAACTCCCATCATTTTGCGTCACCTCAAGCAATTTTCTATGTCTTCAGAACTTAGGATAAATCCTAATGAACACAAAATCAATTCCTACAAGATCAATTTCTAGAAAAAAAGTTTTAAAATTATCAAAGAGCAGACCAGCATTTTTTTTCCTAGCCCAAGTTTGATAATACAGTAGACAAAGGTGAAAAAGACAAGTCCAAGTTCTTCCTCCGGTTTCAAGTCCTATGTGAGGCTGAGCTCAGGTGATCCACTGGCCTCTGCCTCCCAAACTCCTGGACAGGCATGTACCACCCTGCCTGGCTCCTATGTGATTTTTAAGTGAGGTTCTTTACCAGGGCAAACAAAACAGTAAACACTTGGCTGATGCAAGTAACAGTTCTCCAATAATCAATACACCTAGGTTCTTTCATTTACTCATTCAATAAATATTACTGTGTAAGACACTGGTGACTCAATAATGTCTAAAACAAAGTTTATGCCCTCGTGGAACTTACATTCTCACAAGACAAACACACATTTCACTACAAAATATGTAACACCTAAAACTGTTGAGCTCTTTCATCAGACCAGCAAAGACAAACGTATAGTGTTTTGCTCAAGAGAGACACAGACACAACGAGCACCTACAGTTCACAGCAGAATCCAAACCCAAAATGCAGGAATTTTAATAAGGAATATGAGGGCAAAAAAGAGACCCTAGGCACAGGCAACCCACAAACATGACTTGTTTTTTGTTTTTTGTTTTTTTTTTAGACAGTCTATGTTGCCCAGGCTGGAGTGCAATGGTGCAATCTCAGCTCACTGTAGCCTCAACCTCCCAGGCTCAAGTGATCCTCCCACCTCAGCTTCCCAAGTAGCTGGGACTACAGGCACATGCCACCATGCTCCTCTAATTTTTGCATATCTTACAGAGACCAAGTTTTATTACGTTGCCCAGGCTGGTCTCAAACTCCTGGGCTCAAGCAATCTGCCCACCTCGGCTTCCCAAAATGCTGGGATTACAGGTGTAAGCTACTGTGCCTCACCCAAATGTATGATGTTTGTCACTTCCCTGTTTCTGAAAAAAATGAATTTATAGTAAAGAAAATGTGTATCAGTAAGATTTAGATAGGATTTTGATTAAATATAATTTAATTAAAGATTGTAAGGAATACCTTCATGTCCTTAAAAACATGTAAACTTTGTAGTGAAGCTACTAGTGTTTTTCTGAGGCTTCCAACTGCTAAGGAAGGGGACAGTGCCACTAAGGCAAAAACATCTATTTCCTACTTTTATCTATAAACCATTTCATTAGAGTATTTATACAAATCATGCTATAATTAACAGCATTTACTAAAAAGTCTGTTTAAACTGAAAGTTGAACCATATATCCTTAACTCAATTTTACTGCCATCATAGAACCGTTTAAAAAAAAAAAAACTAATTGTTACAGATAGGAGCAGAGGGGGTTCCTATATAATCAGAAACACATTTAAGCAGTTCCGAATAAGATTTGGCACAATTCCTATTAATACCAGAAACTGGTAGATATCTCATTTCTCTTCCACTATGCTGCCTTTGGTAATATGAAATGAAGGAAATAAACTTTTGCCAAAATATTCAGAGAGAAAAAGCAAGAGAAGGTTCAAAAAATTCACTACTAAACACAATTTACAGAAGAGAGGTAATAACTTCTCAGTATAGTTTGGTGACATTAGTGAGCCACAGGTACACCCAAAGACCAGCTGAAACTGCCCTTCAACACTTTCCATTCCAGTCTCAAGACTGATAAGCAACTTCACAATCAGATGCTTAGACGTACTCATAAACATCCTGGAATATATTACACTGGTTCCAATAAGGTCACTTAACTTTGCCCACATTTTCAATTTTTTGCATTTTGAATAATTTATAAGGCATCAGTAAAAATTCTCAAAGACCCCCACAGCAATTTATTGCTAATTATTTAAGGAATTTTAGTAAGGTAAAACAGTAGTGAGAATAAGTTCTTTTCTCTTGAGACAGTGTCGCTATGCTGCCTAGGTTGGATTGTAGTGGCTACTCACAGGCACTATCCCCACAACTGATGAGCACAAAGTTTTTAGCTGCTCCATTTCCAAACTGGGCCAGCTCGCCCCTCCTTAGGCAAGCTGGTGGTACCTGGCTCCCAGGAAATCACCATATTGATATGAACTTAGTGCAGATATCCAATCAGCATAGTGCACCACAGCCTGGAACTCCTGGGCTCAAGCAATCCTTCCACCTCAGCCTCTTCAGTAGCTGGGATTACAGGCGCACATTACCATGCCCCAACTGAAAATATGTTCTTGAAAAACTGGAGCTTTAAGGTAAAACAGTCATCTTTTTGTATTGTGATTCACTTTATTGTGCTTCACAGATACTGCATTTTTTACAAATTGAAAACTTGAAGACTTGAAACAAGCAAGTCTATCAGTGCCATTTATTCAACAGCATGTGCTCACTTTGTGTCTCTGTGCTATATTTTGGTAATTCTCACAATATTTCAAACTCTCATTATTATTACATCTGTTATGGCGATCTGTGAACAGTGATGTCTTTTTATTATGATTATTTTTTTTTTTTTAGTAAAGTCTTGCTCTGTTGCCCAGGCTGGAGTGTGGTGACGTGATCTCGGCTCACTGCAACCTCCACCTCCTGGGTTCAAGCAATCCTCTTGCCTCAGCCTCCCGAGTAGCTGGAACTACAGGTGTGTGCCACCACGCCTGGCTAATTTTTTCTATTTTTAGTAGAGACAGGGTTCCACTCTGTCAGCCAGAATGGTCTCAATCTCCTGACCTCATAATTCACCTGCCTTGGCCTCCCAAAGTGCTGAGATTACAGGTGTGAGCCACCACGCCCAGCCTCTTTTTATTTTTAGAGGTGGCGTCTCACTATGTTGCCCAGGCTGGTCTGGAACTCCAGGCCTCAAGCAATCCTCCCTCCTTGGCCTCCCAAAACACTGGGATTACAGGCGTGAGCCACTACACCTGGCCTATGATCAGTGGTCTTCAATGTTACTACTGTGGTTGTTTTTGGGAGACCACAACCTGTACCTATAAGATGCAAATTTACTCTATAAACCTGTGCATTCCAACTGTTCCACTGACTGGGCCTCTTTTGCTCTCTTCACTCTCCAGGTGCCTACTATTCCCTGAGATACAAGAATACTGCAAGTAGACCAATGAATAACTCTGTAATAGGCCGAGGCAGGCAGATCACCTGAGATCAGGAATTCAAGACCAGCCTAACCAACATGGAGAAACCCCATCTCTACTAAAAATACAAAATTAGCCAGGCATGGTGGCACATGCCTGTAATCCCAGCTACCCGGGAGACTGACGCAGGACAATCGCTTGAACCCAGGAGGGAGGGGTTTCAGTGAGCTGAGATGGCACCACTGCACTCCAGCCTGGGGGACAGAGCGAGACTCTGTCTTAAAATAAAGTAAAATAAAACAAAACAAAACAAGATAGGCCAAAAGCGAGGCCTCTTGTGCCAAACAGCCAAGTTGTGAATGCAAAGGAAAAGTTATTGAAGAAAATTAAAAGTGCTACTTCAGTGAACACACAAATGATGAGAAAGTCAAACAGCCTTGGCCGAGTACAGTGGCTCAAACCTGTAACCCCAGCACTTTGGGAGGCTGATGCGGGCAGATCACTTGAGGTCAGAAGTTCGAGACCAGCTGGGCCAACATGGTTAAATCTCATCTCTACCAAAAATACAAAAATTAGCTGGGCATGGTGGTGCAAACCTGTAATCCCAGCTACTCAGGAGGCTGAAACCTGAGAATCACATCAACCCATGAGGCAGAGGCTGCAGTGAGCCATGATGGTGCCACTGCACTCCAGCCTGGGTGACAGAGTATGTCTCAAAAAGAAAGGAAAAGAGCCATATTGTTGATACGGAGAAAGTTTTAGTGGTCCAAATAGAAGATTAAGCCAGCCATAACATTCCCTTGAGCCAAAGCCTATTCAAAGAAAGTCCCTCTTCAATTCTGTAAATTGAGGTAAGGAAGCCACAGAAGAAAAGCTGGAAGCTAGCAGACCCTGGTTCATGAGGTTAAAGGAAAAAAGCCATCTCCATAGCATAAAAGTGCAAAATGAAGCAGTAAGTGCTGATGGAGAAGCTGTAGCAAGTTGTCTAGAAGATCTAGCTAAGATCAGTGATGAAGGTGGCTACACTAAACACCGTATTTTAAATGAAGAAACCACCTTCTATTGGAAGATGCCATCTAGTGCTTTCACAGCCAGAGAGATGAAGCCAATGCCTGGCTTTAAAGCTTCAAAGGACAGGCTGACTCTCATTAGGGGCTAAAGCAGCTGGTGATTTCAAGTTGAAGTAAATGCTCATTTCCCATTCTGAAAATCCCAGGGTAATAAGGAAGGATGCTAATTCTACTCTGCCTGTGCTCTACAAATAGAGTAACAGCCTGGATGACAGCACATCTGTTTACAGTAAGGTTTACTGAATACTGTAAACCCACTATTGAGATTTACTGCTCAGAAAAAGATTCCTATCAAAATATTACTGTTCACTGGCAAAGTACCTGCTGCCCAAGAGCTTTGAGAGAGATGTACAAGGAGATGAATGAGGTTTTCATGCTTGTTAACACCACATCCATTCTGCAGCCCACGGATTACGGAGTTACTTTAACCTTTAAGTCTTAAATAAATATACTTCGAAAGGGTTTAGCTGCCATAGACAGTGATTCCTCTGATGGATCTGGGCAAAGTACATGAAAAACATTCTGGAAAGGATTCACCATTCTAGATGCCACTAACATTTGTGATTCACAGAAAGAGGTCAAAATAGGATTATAAACAGGAGTTTGGAAGAACTTGCTTCCATTAGTAACTCTGAGGGGTTCAGAACTTCAGTAGAGAAAGTAATGCAGATATGGTAGAAATAGCAAGAGAACTAGAATCAGAAGTAGAACCTGAGGATGTGACTGAATTGCTGCAATCTCATGATAAAACTTGAACGGATAAGGAGTTCCTTCTTAGGAATGAGCAGAGAAAGTGGTCTCCTGAAATTGTATCTACCCTGGTGAAGATGCTGTGAACATTGTTGAAATGACAACAAAGGATTTAGAATATTGCATACACTTATTGATAAAGCAATGGCTATGTTTGGGAAGACTGCCTCCAATTTTGAAAGAAGTTCTATGTGGATAAAATGCTTTCAAGTGGCATCACACACTCCTGAGAAATCTTTAATGAAAAGAGTCAACTGATATGGCAAATCTAATTGTCTTATTTTAAGAAATTGGCAAATATTTCAGCCTTCAGCAACCACCACCCTGACTTGTCAGCAGCCATCACCATTGAGGTAAGACCATCCACCAGCAAAAAGATTATGACTTGCTGAAAGCTCAGATGATTGACAGTCTTTAGCTAGGTCATGTACATTAACTAGGCACAGTTACCCACACCTGTAATCCCAGCACTTTGGGAGGCCAGGGTGGGAGGATCACTTGAGCCCAGGAGTTAAAGACCAACTTGTGCAACATAGGGAGACCCCATCTCTACAAAAACAAATGTGAAAATTAGCCAGGAGTAGTGGCATGCACCTATAGTCCCAGCTACTCAGGAGGCTGAGGTGGGAAGATTACTTGAAGTCCAGGTTGCAGTGAGCTATGATTGCACCACTGCACTCCGGCATGGGTGACAGAACAAGACATTGTCTCAAAAAAAAATAAAGAAATGCACATTGCTTTTTTAGACATGTTACTGCACACTTAATACACTACAGTACAGCGTAAACATAACTTTTATATGCACTGGGAGACCAAACAACTGGTGTGACTCACTTTATTGCAGTGGTCTAGAAACAAACCAAGGTACGCCTATACTACAGGAACTAAACTTTTCCCAGATTTTTTTCACTAGCAAAAAAGAAAAATTCACTTCAAACATGATAAAAAACAGAACTTCTAATGTTACTGAAATTTAAAACAAGACTTGATCTAAGTCTGACTCTACATCAGTTCAGAATGCCTAAACTGAAAATATTAAATTTCAAAACTAAAATTTTATATTGTCTTAACACTTTGAAATGCATCTTTTGTAACTTGTAAGATAATTTTAATTATTTTCTAAAAATAAATACAAGAGGAAAAAGGTTTCCATAACCTTTAGAGACATGAACTAAGATCCTACCTAACTCAAATTAACATTCAAGAAAGGACAGTTTTCAAAATTATTTTTTACATTATAGAATATAAATAACTTTTTCTGCAGGCCTTAGTTTTTTTTAAGGAGGCTAGCTTTAACATTAGGATTTTCTTAGACAATTTCTCCAACTTCCTAGAAAGAACAGTTATCTGACTAGCTAGAGAACATGGTTTTGAGGACTGAGGGATTAAGTTACATAATTTCCAACAAGAGGCATGGTGCTTTTCAGAAAACATTTTAGTATAAAACGTTTTAATGATCCTCATTGCCTCCTCACAATTTCACTGCTGGATTCATGGAACTTCATTCCTAATCTAACATTATTCACTTTCAGTGGGCTTCCAACCTCAAATAAGGCTTAAGTCCCATCTCCTCTCAGAGTTTGCCCCAGTATTCTTTGCTCCAAACTGTAAATATGGAGTTTTGATTTCCATGTCTTTATTTACCCAATGACTTGCTTCTTGATGCATCACCACTGAGCGTCTACACTTAAGTCTTAGGTGACTGTGGGCTCTCTCAAAAGGAAACGTGTTTTAAATAATCTTTGTCTGTGTTCATTATTAAACTAGATTATTTGATAGTGACATGAAATTCTTTAGAGGAAAACGTTGTAATATTAATCTTGATGTTTCTACAGAGTTTAATAAACAAGAAAGTTCAAAGTGATGGTAGACGGTAGGTTCAGCCTGTTTTTCCCCTCCAAGGATAACCACAAATATAAAACACAACGATATTGGGACACCAACATCTTTAAAATGTTCCTTGTTTGAATATCATAGGGCTTTTCCAATTAACTGAATAGTAAAACTGGATGAAAATATTGTACCCCAACAAAAATACGTTTAATGCTAATTTATTTTTATGCGTCTTTTAACTACTTCATCCGTGTACTCGCATACCACTGTTCGGAAGTTTTCAAATATGGGCCAATCGGAGTCCTCAACTCTCGAAGACATCATTTTCATGACCCATTTCTCAAATAAAATATTAAGGTTGAGGCTCTGGTATTTCATTTCAGATAGTACTGGTCTGTTTTTCCAGCCATGAAAACGTTTACATTCAAAGTAAAAATCCCAGCGATGGTTAAGTCTTAAATACAAATCCCCAAACTCTTGCACTGCCTTCAGCTTTCAGCTTGAATGTATTTCAACCAGTTCCCATAATTACTACAATATTACTATTATCTTAGTCTCACTGCCAAAAACCCAGCTGCAGACTAACTATGCAAGAATGAGACACTGTTGAAATGACTCGGGGGAAAAAAAAAAACTTTACCCTCACTGAATTTAGCTACAAAATCCTGCAATTAAATGAAGCCAATTACACACAAACACCTTCTTCTAAGAAAGAACATGGTGCCGCTACACAAGGAACCCAGAGAGAAATTCAGCCAACAGTTGCGCCTAAGCCACCGCGGCAGAGTCGGGGGCTGGGGGCGGAGAAGAGGAGGAAACTTGGGAAGCACAATGACTCCAGTGAGGGCTCCCGCGAAGAAACCCACGGGGCTCTATCAAACTTGAGGGTTTGCGTTCGGGGACGCGGCGGGCTTGGTGCTCGGCCACCGGCAGGCCGCTCGGAGCCCACCCTAGGCTACCCGCGGGCCGCGCCCGGGGAGGGAGGTCAGGCAGTCGCGAGCCTCCCTTTCGCGTCCGGCCGGCGTCCCCGCGATTCTCCTCTACCTACTCCTGCCTCTCCCCTTTTGTTTTTCAGGCATTCGGTCCGCTCCGGCGGAGGCCGGCCCGTCCTTCCCGCGCCCCGGCCTCTCCGGTCCCCCCGCGCCTCTGTCCGCCCTGCGAGCCCCCCGAGCCCCGGCCTCCTCGTCTTCCTCAGGCCCCTCGGCCTCTCCGCGCGCCCGGCCTTTCCAAAGCCTCCCCCCACCATCCTCCTCACGTTCCCAGACTCCCCACGTCCCCCAGCCTTTCCGTCTTCCTCGAACCCCTCGGCCTCCCCGCGCGCCCCCAGAACCCCGGACCTCCTCCAGCCCCCGGCCTCCCCACGTCCCTCAGCCTCCCTGTCTCCCCTAAGCCACTCGACCACCCAGCGCGCCCCCTGACCTCAAGCCCCTCAGCCTCTCGGAGCCTCTCGGCCTCCGCGAACGCCCCCAACCTCCTCACGGCCCCCGGCCTCCCCGCCTCCAGGAACCACGGCCGGCGGGCCGGGGGCGCGGGAGGGGCCGGTCTCCGCCGCATCCGCCCTGGGACTGACTGGGCGGCCCCGCTCTGCCCCTCCGCCCTTAAGGCCGCGGCCCTGCCCACGACCGCTGCACAGAAGGAACCCGCCCAGCCCCCGGCCCGCGCCCCGCACTCACTCGGACCGCGCCTCGGCGCCGAGAGGCGAAGGCAGACGACGACGGGGCGGCGCCGGTCGACGGCAGCCGCGCTCCCTCCCACGCCTCACGCCGCGGGCGCACAGCGGTCCCGGCCCGGCGGCGGCGGCGGCGGGCTCGCGCCCTCGGGGCCGTGCTGAGTCGGCGCGGGCCCGCGCGCGTGCGCGGCAGCCGGCTGAAGCGCGCGCCCTCCCTCGGCAACGCCGCCGGGTCCCGTCTCAGTCTGGAGTTTCCGCCTCTCGAGGACACTGGGCATGCGCGCCGCCGCCCGCGCATGCCCAGCGCGCCGCCAGGCTCCGCTCCTGTAATTTACCCTGTGGCGGCCAGGTCGGGGTTTGGGGGTGGCCGGAGGCTCCGTGCGGGCGTGGCGCCCGGACGGGGAAAGCCCTGGCCTGGGCGGGTGGCCCGGGTCGCCTCGCCGGGCGGACTTCCTGGGGTCCCACCTGCCGCGCTCTCTGCCAGCGGGATTAGGCAGACTTCGAGAAAGCCCTCCCCATCCCCTTCCTGTCCCCCAGATCCCGAAGGGTGCCCCTCTGGAGGACCTCCCTCTAGAACGGCCCTGCGGCCCCGCCCCCCAGAGTTGGAAGCCCGCCGTCGGGCACCCGCTGCGGGCCCCGGGCCTGGCTGTGCCCTCTCCAGGCGTCACAGCGACCCTAAGAAGCGGTTCCTGTGCCCTTTTTGCAGATAAGGAAACTGAGGCTCAGATTTTCATGGCATTAGGGCTAAGTTGGACTGGGCCATGATTTGATTTTGGAAGGTGAAAAATCATGAAAGGGACTTAGAAGTCCACTGGAGGTAGACAGGTTACCTAAATGAACGCCAGCAGGGAACGAGCCCGGCAGTCCCTCCCGAGGCCTACAGACCTGAGGCGGGCTCCTCCAGGCAGAGGAGAGAAGGCTCGCCCCGACCCCCAACCGGCCTGCCACGGTGTGAGCCAGTTTCAGCAAGGAGCTGGTTGGTTAAGACTGGAACGTGCCATGGGTGGGGTGGAGGAAGTGGCAAAGGCGAGGTTGGAGGGATTGAAACCCGCAGACGGCTATGCGGGGCCTTGCTTAGGTACCTGGAGTTTCTTTAGGCAACAGGGAGCCTTTGGAGGGCTTTAAGCAGGAAGTGATAACTGATTTGTGTTATTTAAAAAAAAAAAAGTCACTCTGGCAACCTTGCGGTCGGAAATGAAACCAGAAGAAGCCTCAAGGCTGCAACTTTCATTTTTATGGTGTCGTTTTGATGCTAACCACAAGCCAGCAGGCAGGACAGACAGGCACCGAGGCATTTTGAAAGGTGAACACCCTGAAGCTCAGAGAGGTGATACGCGGCATTGCATTAGGAGCTATAAATCAACTCAAAATCAAGTAAAATAAGATGCTTTTGTTTATCAAGATTTTACCATATTTAAATGTTTTGGGTTTTATTGTTCTTTAATGAGATGTATTAAGGTTGGTGTTTTCCTGGGTTTTGTTATTTTTTACTACATATGAAATTGTAAGGAACTGCCTCTCCATGTCAGCCTCAGGGCTTTGTACGTGCTATTTGCTCTGCCTGAAACTTCCTGCTCCTCACTTAGTTCAAGACCCTGCTTCTACATCACCTCATTAATACCAACAGACCACTCTGTATATAGCAGGAACCACCCACTGCCCTGCCATCCTCACACACACTCCCCACTTAGTCCGCTCTGTTGTTCTCCAAAGCACTTATTGTTCACCACAGCCCAGCACTGTGTTCCTGTTTATTTCTTGATTGTCCGATCCCTCCACTAGAATCTTAGACTCATTAGAGCATGGGCTTTGTTTTGTTCACTAATAGGTCCTGGCACACAATAAGTATTTGTCAAGTGAATGAACGAAGCTTTCGGTGATGTGAAGTGAGAGCTTATTATTAAAACTAGAAGAATTGCATGGGAAACAGAGAGGGGAGTGGAAGCATAAAAGGGGCTACATTAGGGATAACCTTGGGGGAAGGGGTGGCACTTAGCATGGTAGACTAAAAATGGCCACCAGTTCTTCGACACTTTTCCCAAGAAAAGATGGAATTTATTCACCCCTTGAATCTGGATGGATCCTGTTAACTTGCTTTGACCAATAGAACGTATCACAAGTGACAGTGTACAAATTCCAAGCCTAGGCCTCAAGAGGCCATGCTGCTTTCATTTTCTCCCTCTTAAGCCCAAGCTAGCCTCACCAGGAGGCCGTGTGGACACGAACTGAGGCACCCTGGCCAACAAGCTGCCACCTCTAGACATGTGAGTGAGCTGTGCTAGACCACCCAGCCCCTGTGAAGCATTCAGCCAACTGCAGCTACATAAGACCTGGAGAGATTGTTGGAAGAACTGCCCAGCTGAACCCAGCCCAAACTGCCAAACCACAGAATTGTGAGCCAATAAAATACATGTGGTTTTAAGCCTTTAGGTTTTAGGGTTGTGTGTTACACAATCTTGTTTCCTGGACTCTGCCACGATACATTTGAAATTGAAGTTCTTGGCTGGGCACGGTGGCTCATGTCTGTAATCCCAGCACTCTGGGAGGCTGAGGTGGGTAGATCACCTGAGGTTGGGAGTTCGAGACCAGCTTGACCAACACGGAGAAACCCCATCTCTGCTAAAAATACAAAATTAGCTGGGCATGGTGGCATGCGCCAGTAATCCCAGCTACTCGGGAGGCTGAGGCAGGAGACTTGCTTGAACCCAGGAGGCAGAGGTTGCGGTGAGCCAATATCATGCCATTGCACTCCAGCCTGGGCAACAAGAGTGAAAACTCCGACTCAAAAAAAGAAAAGAAATTGACATTCTTGAAGGTCAGCTTTGATTATTATTCTGCTTAATAAAAGAAGAAAGTCAGAAAAGGGCAGGAAGAAGTGATGCAAAGGAGAAGAGCAAACAAACAGAGATATAAACAGGAGAAAAGGGACAAACTTAGGAAGCAGTGGCTTGTCTTACTTCCTGGGCATCCTTTGTGGTGCCTAAGAACTCAGATTTAGGAGTAAGATGAACACTGGCACAGACCCAGACTCAAGTTCAACCATTCACCAGTAAATCTGAGAAGGTTGTATAATGTCTCTGAGCCTCAATTTCTCATCTGTGAAATGGAGCCTGAAGGTTGCACGTTAAAATTAAGTTGCAGAGGAAACAAATCATTCTCGTAAAACAGCAGGGTGCTTAGTATATATAAGTGTTATTGATTATAGCATTGCTTTATGGATTACTAATAATTTGTATGATGATGGAGCAGGTATTCAAAGGACCACCAGAGCAGTATCAAGAAAGGCTGACTTCTCTCAGTCTCTGTGAGTCAGAACCTGTATATACTGCCTCTAGACTTCATAGCAATCCTGTGATGTAGACACTATTATCAGCACCTCCATTTTATAAATTTGAAAACTACTGCTCAGAAAAAAAAAAAAAGCAATGAGTCAGATAGCAGGGCTGGAATTCAAGGCTGCATCTGTCCAACTGCAAAGCCTATGCTCCTTCCTCTCCCCAGCAGAGTCTCTGATGCATTCATACCCCATACACACACACACACACACACACACACACACACACACACACACACACACACACACAATTTGGCTTCTCCCCTTCCTGCTTTGCGCCAGATGGGCTGAGCATTGACCTTGTGTAGGGAGCTTTTAGGAAGAGCTTCCTGTGTGTTGGTAGAGCAGCTGCACCGAGACTGGGAGCAGTTCCCTCTTGAAAAGCCCCCCACCTCCCTTGTCGGCTAAGGGTTCCCTCCCAGGAAGAGCTCACTCACGGTGGAGAAGCAGAAACACACATGAAGGCCAGAGGGTGGATGCACAGTCATGGAGGCATGGAAGCTGATATCACTGAAGAGACACTGAAGCCCAGGTTCCTGCCCACATCACAGCTGACCAGCCTGCAGATCTGTCTGGAGAAGCTGGGATGAGAGAAAGTGAGACCCAGGAAACAGGTGCCTGGGGTACTTTTCGGTTCAGTAAGATGTGCCCCTGGGAGCTATGGGCCTCTCACATCACCAGGGCATGCTGGCCCTCAAGAATCGGAGAGTGGTGGAATGGAGAAAGGGTCTGATAGACCTGGCCTCCAATCCCAGCTCCCCAGCGTGACAACCCCATGGCCCCAGGCAGGCTGCTCAACCTCCTGGAGTCTCAGCTTCCTCCTCTGTAAAATGGGGAGAGTAGAAGAGCAGAAGGCAGGGGCAGGGGTGTCCCTAGGAAAGACATCCAGAAGGAAAGCAGAGATAAAGGAGGGGGCTGAAAACAGATTCCCACCTCCAAATTCTATCCTGTATAGTCAAATGGGCCCTGCCCTCTGCCGAGGCTACAATTACCACATGCAGCTTGCCCAGGAGAGAGCAAAACAAATCCGTGGTCACCATTCAGGAACATTCTGGGCAATTAGGCTGCAGGTTTGTTGTTGTTGTTGTTTTGAGACTGAATCTCATTCTGTTACCCAGACTCAAGTGCAATGGCGCAATCTCAACTCACTGCAATCTCCACCTCCTTGAGTTCAAGCGATTCTCCTGCCTCAGCCTCCTGAGTAGCTGGGGTTACAGGCGCCTGCCACCATGCCTGGCTAATTTTTATGTTTTTAGTAGAGATGGAGTTGGCCAGGCTGGTCTTGAGCTCCTGACCTCAAATGATCCTCCCACCTCGGCCTCCTAAAGTGCTGGGATTACGGGTATGAGCCACCGCGCCTGGCCTCTTTGCAGGTTATACTACAAGTTGAAATTTCACTTACCACACACACGTAATGTAGGAATGTACAGATGGGGGGAAGAGAGGTCCCGTAGTGGGTGCCCCTTTTCTGTGGGGATGTGGGAACAACTCTTCCTAGGTTGGGGAGCATCCCAGCCCCTGCTGCTCACATAGATCTCCCCCAGTTTACTCCGCCAGTGTTCCAGGGCCCTGTGGCACAAGGGGTACTAACAGGGCCTCGAAGAAGCCCTGTTATAAGGGAACTGATACAATTCCCTCACTTTTTTTTTTCTTCACTTTATAAAGACCTGCAGTTGCAGGGATGCCATTAAACCTGTTCCAGTCAGGGACTGATACAATTCCCTTACTTCTAACCTAGAAGACTAGGTCTCACCCATCCTCAGTGCCCCCAGGTTCCCCCGACTGGAAGTGAACAAGCCCTGTCTAGAGGCCAAGCTGCCTAGAGCAGGACCTCACCATGGGGGTCTGTCCCAGGGATACCGCTTCCTGGCCTGGGCCCCAAGCCCACTCCCACCCCTACACCCCCTCCTCCAAAATACTGTGTAAAGAAAATCCTCCCTCCACAAGGCTCAGCAGGTCCAGGCCAGGAACAGCCCCCACCCTCCTGACCTGACATACTGCTTTGGTCTGGACCTGGTAGCAAGGCTCCGATCACAGTTCATCCAGAGCTAACATGTGCTCTGTACCTACTACTGTCCCTGCAACAGCCTTTAGAGGGGAAAATGTCCACATTTTCTGCGGAATTCTGCCCCAAACCATTCATTATCTCATTTACTTTTCACAACTACCTTACGTAAGTATTATTAAGCATGTTTTACAGATGGGTAAACTGAGGCCAGAAGGTGACGGATATCCAGCTCCAGTCTACCCAGCAAGCAAGGGGCAGAGCCAGGATTCAAACCCAACTTGTCTGGCTCCTAAATGGTGCTCACAGCACCCCAGCACCTGCTGAGATTACAGGCATGTGTCTTGGTGCCTGCCCCGAAGGCGACTAGGAAGAGAGCCTAGGTGAGGCCCACGCAGCTCCTCTCTGCCATGAATTCTTCACTTTATAAAGACCTGCAGTTGCAGGGATGCCATTAAACCTGTTCCAGTCAGGGACTGATACAATTCCCTTACTTTTGTGTGTGTGTGTGTGTGACAGAGCCTCGCTTTGTTGCCCAGGCTGGAGTGCAGTGGCGCAATCTTGGCTCACTGCAACCTCTGCCTTCCAGGTTCAAGTGATTCTTGCACCTCCTCAGCCTCCCAAGTTGCTGGGATTACAGGCGCATGCCACCATGCCCAGCTAATTTTTGCACTTTTTTAGTAGAGACAGGGTCTCACTGTGTTGGCCAGGATGGTCTCGAACTCCTGCCCTCAGGTGATCCGCCTGCCTCTGCCTCCCAAAGTGCTGGGATTACAGGCGCGAGCCACCATGCCCAGCCTGAAATTCCCTTTCTTGATCTTTTTCATTGTTTTGGTTAGTATTAACTCCTCATTAAAAAAATATCCTGTGCAAATCTTGTTGGAATCATGTTCAACAGAAGGCGGCACGCTTCCATTGCTCCAGTTTGTAAAATTTAAACAGACTGCCACTTAGGCTTCCCATTTCTTTCTTCTTCTCAGCTTTGTTTTTTATTTTTATTTTTTTTCCTGAGCTCCATTTTTGTATTTTTGTGTGTGGGGTTGTTTGTTTGTTTGTTTTGGAGATGGGATCATGCCAGGCTGGAGTGCAGTGGCATGATCTCAGCTCAGCTCACTACAACCTCCACATCCCCGGCTCCCCACCTCAGCCTCCCGAGTAGCTGGGACTACAGATGCGTGTTTGTATATTTTGTAGAGATGGGATTTTGCCATGCTGCCCAGGATGGTCTCAAACTCTTGAGCTCAAGCCATCATCTCACCTCAGCCTCCCAAAGTGCTGGGATTATAGGTGTGAGCCACCGCACCCCACCTAACTTGTACTAATTCTCAATGATCTAAAGCAATGCTTCTCAAACTGTCTCTAGTATGGAGCAGTTCTTTCTTTTTGTCTTTTGTGGACTGATACTTTTGTAAAATGTAATTTAAAAATTAGAAATGAAGAATTTTAAAAGTAAAGACAGGCCAGGTGCAGTGGCTTATGCCTGTAATTCCAGCACTTTGGGAGGCTGAGGTGGGTGGATCACCTGAGATTAGGAGTTCAATACCAGCCTGGCCAACATGGTGAAACCCCATCTCTACCAAAAATACAAAAATTAGCCAGGCGTGGTGGCACACACCTGTAGTCCCAGCTACTCGGGAGGCTGAGGCAGGAGAATCACTTGAACTCGGGAGGCAGAGGCTGCAGTGAGCCGAGATTATGCCACTGCACTCCAGCTTGGGTGACAGAAAGAGACGCTGTCTCAAATAAATAAATAAATAAATAAATAAATAAATAAAAGTAAAGCCATACGAAACACAAGCCTCAGTTTTTGTTTTTGTTTTTGTTTTTCTTTTTGAGACAGGGTCTCACTGTGTTGCCCAGGCTGCAATGCAATGGTATGAACATGGCTCACTACAGCCTTAACCTCCTGGGCTCAAGCAATCCTCCTGCCCCAGCCTCCTGAGTAGCTGGAACACAGGCATGTGCCATCACACTCAGCCAATTTTTAAATTTCTTTTTCAGAGATAGAATCTGGCTGTGTTGCCCAGGCTAGTCTCAAACTCCTGGGGTCAAGTGATCCTCCCAAAGTGCTAGGATTTCAGGCATGAGCCACTTTTTGTTGTTAGATTCAAAATAACTCTGTCAAATTGCTTTGAAAGTTTTTAAAACTCTTAATTGCTGTACTTCTCTCACTGTGAGTTGATAACAGTGTGCAGAGCAGCTGCAGTTCTGTGTGACACCATGGGCAGCATTAATTCAAAAGATTAACAAGACCTGGGCGCAGTGGCTCACGCTTGTAATCCCAGCACTTTGGGAGGCCGAGGCAGGTGGATCACCTGAGGTTGGGAATTCGTGACCAGCCTGACCAACATAGAGAAACCTGTCTCTACTAAAAATACGAAATTAGCCAGGCATGGTGGTGCATGCCCGTAATCCCAGCTACTGGGAGACTGAGGCAGGAGAATCACTTGTACCCAGGAGGCGGAGGTTGCGGTGCACCGAGATCATGCCACTGCACTCCAGCCTGGGCAACAAGAGCAAAACTCCATTTAAAAAGAAAAGAAAAGAAAAAAAGATTCACAAAAGAAGACTTGGGCCACATGTGGTGGATCACACCTGTCATCTCCAGCATTTTGTGAGGTCAAAGCTGGAGGATCTATTGAGCTCAGGAGTTCCAGACCAGTCTGGGCAACATGGTAAAAGCCTGTCTTTACGAAAGATACAAAAATTAGCAGGGCATGGTGGTACATTCCTGTAGTCCCAGCTACTTGGGAGGCTGAGGTGGGAGAATCACTTGAGCCCAGGAGGTTGAGGCTGCAGTGAGCCAAGATTGTGCCACCGCACTCCAGCCTGGACAACAAAGTGAGACTCTATCTCAAAAAGAAAAAAGTTAAAAAATAAAAAAGACTTGATTCTGTTCAAAATGTACATATTTGAATATGCTTTCACCAAAATAATATATATAAGGGCAATGTGAACAATAAAAAATTAGTATTTTCATGTATATGTTTACAAAACAACTGTTTGTTTCCATGGTTCTGTTTCTATTCCAAATCTTCTATTACATGAAAAGTACAAACTATAATTAATATTAAAATTTTATATCAAATTTAAATAGATTTGAGATTTTTTTTTTTAGATGGCATCTCTCTCTGTCACCCAGGCTGGAGTGCAGTGGCACAGTCTCAGCTCACTGCCACCTCTGCCTCCCAGGTTCCAGTAAGTCTCCTGCCTCAGCCTCCCGAATAGCTGGGACTACAGGCGTGTGCCACCACGCCTGGCTAACTTTTTGTATTCTTAGTAGAGACAGGATTTCACCATATTGACCAGGCAGGTCTCAAACTCCAGACCTCATGATGTGCCTGCCTTGGCCTCCCAAAGTGCTGGAATTACAGGCGTGAGCCACGGTGCCCGACCTATGGTTGAAATTCTTAAATTTAATGTCTTGAATTATAATTAAATTCTTGCTTAAATTTTAACAAAATTATTTGCATTCTAGTATTTAATATTTTTGTAGTCAACAATATCAAGAATTGGTATCATTCTTCCCACGTTACTTCTACCTGTATATAATATACACAATATACACAACTTTTGCATATACAGTATGCAAATCGAAAGACAATAGTTGAATATTTCAAAATATCCTTCAACTGACATATGCAACTGTTGTGAATATCATGCTAAATGAGATAAGGGTTATGGTTGCATAACTCTAATTATACTACAAATCATTGAATCATCCATTTTTACGAAAAAAAAGGAACTGACTCACTCTTGGAACTTCAGAGTCAGAGTCAGGCTGACTGAGGCGTATCTATTGAGGACTTTCACTCCATCTCTCAGGCCTCCATTCAAGTCTCACTCAGCTCTCCCCTTGTGATGACAAAATGCCACCATCCACATAGTTTCAAAGACCCATGTAGAAAAGCCTGTGCCTTTTCACCATGTTAGTCAGGCTGGTCTGGCACTCCTGACCTCAGGTGATCTGTCTGCTTTGGCCTCCCAAAGTGTTGGGATTACAGGCGTGAGCCACTGCACCTGGCCTAGGCTAGCCTTGAAATCCTGGGCTCAAGGGATCCACCCACGTCCGCCTCTCAAGTAGCTGAGACTACAGGTGCATGCCACTGTACCCAGCAGAATTTTCTTGTTTTTTTTTGACAGAGTGTTGAGGGCTGCTGATTGGATATTATTATAGGATGAGCCACCATTGGAATCTGTCTGACTTTTTGCCTTGAGAAGCCTGGAGTTATAGGTTATCGGGAGGAGGACCACAGAGGTAAGGCATCATTGCTCTCACATCGTATCAAGGGCACATACTATCGACCTGAACTGTGAGTGTTGGTGTTGACCTTTCTCACTGGCCAAGTAGCGTCTGTCTGGTTTCTCCAACTTGAGGGTGGGGTAGTGACATAAATGATTTAGGTTCTTCTGAATAAGAGATTTGTCTCCTCCCACATTTGTTAATTTATTCAGTCATGTATATCAGTACAAACGAATGGATATTTATTTTTTTGCTTTGAGTAATAATCCATTACTTTATTTATTCTGTTGCTTTTAGGGACGTTGTTAATGTCCCAAACACCTTCAAGTCTCGCATCATCCATTCAAAATCAGACCCGTGTTTGGAATGGATGAGGGACAGCAGTGCCTCATGGCAGGAAAGGAGCCTTGGTGATGCACAGAAATCTCTTCCATGCATTAAAGAGCCAGGTAGGCAGCAGGCTTGGGTAAGAGATTGATGGATCTAGTGATGACACTTGAAATCGCCTCCCATGTCAGTAACGTTCGTTCCCTCATTCAAGCCACATGCGTCAAGCCCCAGGACTCACTGCATGGCATGCCGAACACCAGGCTGCCCACAGTCTGGTGGAGAACAGACAAGTGAACAGGTAATTATGACACAGAGCCATCTAAGCTGTGCTGCTGCAGAGATGATGTTTGTGTCAAGTGTTAAAAGTAGACCAGGTCAGGGAAGGACATCCCTGGCAGAAGGCACAGCATGTGCAGAAACACAGGAGCGTGAGATGACATGTCCTTTGGGGAGGAGGGCAGGCTTGGCTGAATCACTTTTTTTTTTTGAGACGGAGTCTTGCTCTGTTGCCCGGGCTGGAGTGCAGTGGCACGATCTCAGCTCACTGCAACTTCCACCTCCCAGGTTCAAGGGATTCTCCTCCTTCAGCCTCCTGAGTGGCAGGGACTACAGGCATGTGCCACCACGCCTGGCTAATATATGTATTTTTAGTAGAGATGGGGTTTCATCATGTTGGTCATTCCAGACCTCAAGTGATTTGCCTGTCTTGGCCTCCCAAAGTGCTGGGATTACAGGCCTGAGTCACCACACCCAGCCAGGAATCTATTCTTACAATGATCTTATCTTCCCATCACTCCTCAAGATTTAAATTCCCACCAATGTGCATCCAATTGGCTGGTGTAGTTTTGTGCCCTGCCAGGGGAAGAGAGCAGGAGAATCCTTGCTGGGTTTCTATATTGGGAGGTAGAGTCCTGTCCACTCCCTGGGAGTCTCATACTGGTGGCACAGGGTTGCTGTAAGGCAGCCACAAGAGACAAGCATCCCCCATGGATCCACACTTTAGTTTCTTTTATAGAAATTCTCCATCTCTGAAGGGTCCAGAATCTTCCAGATTGAGCTCATGCTCCATCTTACCGTGGTTTCTCTTGCATTTTCTTCCGCCGTCTGTTCCCCTCTTCTCTCTTTTTCTATCACCTCATAGCCAGTGAGACGATGTTGGGACTAGAGAAAAGGGATGGATATACACTGAGCTCTTGCTGTGTACCCACCTTCCACGCCAGGTACTCTGCACGCAGCAGTGAGGGTCAGAGCTAGCTATGCTGACTCATGAGAGCCAACTGTTAAACACAGACATTTTTAAACATTAAATTCTATTAAAAACAAAGGTGGCCAGGCTTGGTGGCTCACACCTGTAATCTCAGCACTTTGGGAGGCTGAAGCAGGTGGATCACTTGATGTCAGGAGTTCGAGACCAGCCTGGCCAACATTGTGAAACCGTGTCTCTAATAAAAATACAAAAATTAGCTGGTCATGGTGGCAGGCGCCTGTCATCTCAGCTACTCGGGAGGCTGAGGCAAGAGAATCTCTTGAATCTGCAAGGCAGACGTTGCAGTGAGCTGAAGTTGCACCATTGCACTCCAGCCTGCGCCTGAGCAATGGAGAAAGACTCTGTCTCAAAACAAAAACAAAAACAAAAACAAAAAAAGAGGGTAAAAAATATTCACAGTTCAGCACTCCCTAGTTATTTTACTATATTCTACTCTTATCTATGCTCTTGTCTATTACTATCTATGTGGTGGAAACAAAACTGTGTAATAATGAACTACCATGCCTCCTTCTTCCCAACTCTGCATTCAGTAATGTCACAATAATAGCCTGCAATTGGTCATGGTGGAAATATTTACACTATGGAAATCGACAAACACCATAAATCAGGATTCCCCCCACCAAGAGCCTTTGTTAATTTACAAGCATACCATTGTCTGTCCGTATGCTATCTCATTTGATAAGATGGCACTGTCATGATTTGGGAACAAATAAGATAGGGCCATTTAAAACAAAGCTCCGTTTAGTCCAGCAAAATGAAATTCATTCTAAGCACCGATGAATTCTGTGCCTACTTTTTGTTTCCTTTGCCGTGAATCTCAATGATCATGACTAGTCTTTGAGCGCCTGTGAGGCGTCAGACATGTGAGTTCGCATCCTCTCATTGTCACTTTCATATTAGATGTTATTATTTCATTTTATAGATTAGAAAACTGAGGCACAGCAAGGTTAAGAGACTGCTAGGGTCAAATCTTTTGTCTCCTGCCCTAGGGCCTCATGTCTGATTTGGTGTGTACCTGCCTCCTTCTAACCTGAAACAACCCAGAAGCCAGCAATTATGTCGCCTGGCCTGTTGTCACTTTAAATACAATTGGTCTTCATCTCTACTTCTGCTTCTTCTGAAATGTCATTTTTTCTTTAACTTGAGCAATTTTCCTTTTCATCTTCTCCAGCTTTATGCTATTGCATTTAACCGTGACTGTGATTAAGCCCTTTTCTTTATTACCTAGCCAAAGCAAGTGGTAGTTTATAACCCTCACCAGATAATTAATGTGTGTGACAGCCCACGGGCACTGCACATGCTTTAGCATCGGGCCTGGGAGGAATTCACGAGCACCAGAGCTACCAATAAATGACAAGGGAAAGGTCTGCACCCACTCCCCTAAACACCCTAAGGCTCTGCAGACACATCCCCTTATTCCCACAGCATCCTTGTTGTATTCGGCCATTTTCCATTGCTCTAAAGACGCTGGGTAATTTATAAAGAAAAGAGATTTAATTTGCTCATGGTTCTGCAGACTGTAAGGAAGCACAGTAGCTTCTGCTTCTGGGGAGACCTCAAGAAGCTTACAGTCGTGGCAGAAGGTGAAGGGGAAGCAGGCCATCTTACATGCCTGGAACAGGAGCAAGAGATGGGGGAGATGCCACACACCTTTAAACAGCTAAATCTCCTAAGAACTCAGTCAGAAGACGGGGCACAGGAGGATGGTGCTAAACCGTTAGAAACTGCCCCCATGATCTAGTCACCTCCAGGCCCCACGTCCAGCTTTGGGGATTACATGTCAATGAAATTTGGGTGGGGACACAGATCCAAACCATATCACTTGTCAACAGTGTTGGTAACCAGGGTAGTCACCCAAAGCGGGGACTGAAGCAAGGTAAGTGACTCACTTGTAGCATCCAGCAAGCAAATTCCAGAGCAGTGTGGCTCTGGAGTTCTAGACAGAATCCAACTAAGAGTGGGGATGATCTCGCACTGGATCCAGCATCCCTACAGCTTTCTCAGGCAGGCCTGAAACCATCTGGGACTGCTCCTTAGCTCGGGTCCCTCTATCCTATCTCCATGCTCCCATGGCCAGGTTGGAACTGACTCAACAACCTTCATTCAGCAGCAGTGCACATGAGTCCCCTGACCCCTGAGGCCCTTCTGAACCTGGCCTCTACCCACTGCTTTAGCTGCCTCCCCCAGCCCCTACGAACCCTTAGCTCCACCCAAAAAGCCATCTCTCATCCCTCTCAGCTTCTCTGCCTCTGCTCAAGCTACTTCCGCTGCAGCAAAGGCCCTTGGCCCATTCCTAGGCCTGGCCCACCCTCCGCACCCATCTTTCTCAACTCTGCTCAGTTGTCACCTCCTCCAGGAAGCCCCCAGCTCAGGTTCCCCAGTCTGGGTTCAGTGCTGTGCTGTGTGCTCCCAAAAAGTCCCCATGTCTAGCTCTGTCATCCTTTGTTTTAATTATTATCTTCCCCCCACCCCACCCCCAGGCTCTATCTACCCTGGGCATTCCTAAAGGCAGGGAATGTTTTTAGCTTTCTTATCTCTGTGTCATTTGTACCTAGTATGACATGCCTGGCACCCAACCCCTCGAAGACAATGACACTCTGAAGATGATATGTGGTCTTTCTTTCTTTATTATTTATTTATTTATTTATTTAAAAGACAGGGTCTCGCCATATTGGTCAGGCTGGTCTTGAACTCCCGACCTCAGGTGATCAGCCCGCCTTGGCCTCCAAAGTGCTTGGATTACAGGCGTGAGCGACTACGCCCGGCCTCTTTATTTTTTTTTGAGACCGAGTCTCGTTCTGCTGCCCAGGATGGAGTGCAGTGGCTCAATCTGGGCTCACGCAACCTCCGCCTCCCAGGTTGAAGCGATTCTCCTGTTTCAGTCTCCTGAGTAGCTGGGATGACAGGCGCACACCACCATGCCCCGCTAATTTTTTTGTAATTTAGTAGAGATAGGTTTCACCGTGTTGCCCAGGCTGGTCTCAAATTCCTGAGCTCAGGCAATCCACCGACTTGGGCTTCCAAAGTGCTGGGATTACAGACGTGAGCCACCGCTCACAGCTCTTATAGTGTTTCTAACCAGGATGATCGCACTAAGTTGGAAACTAAGGCATAGCAGGATAAATGACTGACTTGTGGTCTTCAGCAAATCAGCACAGAGGCATGTGGGGAATGAAGGGGTTCTGGGCAGAACCTGACTAAGAATGTAGATTACTGCATACTGAATGCAGCATTTTTGAGTGACTGAATGAAAGTTTCCCTAGCTACCCATGTCTCCCCATGTTACCTTTGACCCTTTGACTCTGTTTTGTATTTTTTTTTTCTTTCTTTTTTTTGAGACAGAGTCTTTCTTTTATTATTATTATACTTTGAGTTCTGGGGTATATGTGCAGATCTTGTAGGATTGTTACATAGGTACACACATGTCATGGTGGTTTGCTGCCTCCCTCTCCCCATCACCTACATTAGGTATTTCTCCTAATGTTATCCCTCCCCAATCTCCCCACACCCTGCTATCCCTCCCCTAGCCCCCCACTCCCCAACAGAGCCCAGTGTGTGATATTCCTCTCCCGTGTCCATGTGTTCCCATGGTTCAACACCCACTTATGAGTGAGAAAATGCAGTGTTTGGTTTCTGTTCTTGTGTCAGTTTGCTGAGAATGATGGTTTCCAGCTTCATCCATGTCCCTGCGAAGGACATGAACTCATCCTTTTTTATGGCTTCATAGTATTCCATGGTGTATATGTGCCACATTTTCTTTTTCCAGCCTATCATTGGGGGGCAGTTGGTTTGGTTCCAAGTCTTTGCTATTGTAAACAGTGCCATAATGAACATATGCGTGCATGTGTCTTTATAATAGAACGATTTATAATCCTTTGGATATATACCCAGTAATGGGATTGCTGGGTCAAATGGAATTTCTATTTCTAGGTCCTTGAGGAATCGCCACACTGTCTTCCACAATGGTTGAACTAATTTACACTCCCA
>CAUYLG010040344.1:0-15803 GCA_963573385.1 Cacajao melanocephalus | reverse complement strand
AGGTCAAGCAATTCTCCTGCCTCAGCCTCCTGAGTAGTGGGGATTACAGGCACACGTCACTGTGCCTGGCTAATTTTTGTGTTTTTAGTAGAGACAGGGTTTCACCATGTTGGCCAGGCTGGTCTTGAACTCCTGACCTCAGGTGATCTGCCCACCTCAGCCTCCCAAAGTGCTGGAATTACAGGCGTGAGCCACCACACCCAGCCTCAAGATAATATTGATCTGTCTTTCCTATACCTCACAATTTTGTAGCCCTGCTGATATTTTTTGTTTTGTTTTCTTCACCTTTGCACATGTTGTTCCCTGAGTCTGGAGTACTCCTCTTTGCCTACCTCTTACTCATCCTTCAAATCTTAGCTCAAAACAACTTCTACAGAGAGGCCTCTGCACATGCTCTGTAGCAGATACACCTGATGGCCCATCTACATCATGTGTACCCAGTTAGTGCATCCGCCCCTCAACCAGCACAGGTGCGGCTGCTACGAGCCACTCACACTTGCACCTTTTCTCCAGAGCATTGACGTTGATTGATGGAAACTGCCTTGCTGAGATTCCTGGAAGTTTCTTCTAAGGCGGCTCTTCTTCTAAGCCAATCATCGAGGGACGTAGGGTAAAACCATTCAGCCCTCTTGTGTCTGAGTTGGATAGACTTGGCCCTGCAATTCCTGTTCCAGAACTCCCTGTTGGGCTGAGTATAGTTCTGAAACTACAACACTGCTCACATTCTTCCCCTGCCCTATCCTGCTGCCCTCACCCCCTTACAAGTTTCTCCAGAGAAAATGCCCTTCATCATCACTGCACGAAAATGCCCACCTTAGATTCTGCTTCTAGAAAACCTTACCTTACAACATCCCCAATAGAAATGATATTCCTCACTATTGTCTCATATACACCCTCTTTTCCCTAATTGCACTTTTCAAAAATAGCAATTTTATATCTGTTTGTGGATTTATTCATTTGTTTCCCTATTAGCCATGTTTATGAGTGGTGAGTTCTGTGAAGGTGGAGACACCTGTTTCATGTGTGCCCAGCCTTAGCACCAAGCCCAGTATCAGCAGAGAGCTCAGAAGTCGATGAATGGATGAATGAATGTGTGAATTTGATGTCTTTCTTCAAGACGAGTATGGCTGGCATAGAGCTTAGATAGATCTCCAAGCCCCAGTCAGGTGGGGCGTGGTGGCTCACACCTGTATAATCCCAGCAGTTTGGGAGGCCAAGGTGGATGAATCATTTGAGGCCAGGAGTTCAAGACCAGCCTGATCAACATGGTGACTCTACTAAAAATACAAAAAAAATTAGCTGGGCATGGTGGCGTGCACCTCTAGTCCCAGCTACTCAAGAGGCTGAGGCAGGAGACTTGCTTGAACCCAGGAGGTGGAGGTTACAGTAAGCCGAGATCACGCCACAGCACTCGAGCCTGGACAACAGAGCGAGACTCCACCTCAAAATATAAATAGCCAAGATTTAGTCTTCTTCTTTTTTGGTTTAGTCTTTTAATAGTACTCCCTGCCTGCCTGTGACTCTGTCCATTGGCACCAAGCTAGGAGTCTCTTCTCCCAGAAAGTGAGAAATACAGTCTGTACTAACAATAATGATTTCTATGATTCTAATAAAGTCCTATGCCTGTATTCTCTAGAGATTTTACAGTGGTATGCGATTTTTTGGCTCTTTGTTCATCCATATTCAGATCTATTTGACTCCTACTAGGTACAGGCACTGTTTTAGTTGCTGTTGCTATAGCACTGAACAGCAGACAAGACCCCTACTGTCATGAAACGCATTGACTACTAGGGAGGGGCAGCCACTGACAAAGAAGCAAACATAACAGGTAGTGATGAGTGCTACTGAGGAAAAGTAAAGAAGAATAAAGGATGCAGACACTGTTAGACAGAGGGGGCGGGAAAAGCCTCTTTAATTACAAGTCATTTGAGTTCAATGGCTGCATAATTATAACCCAAAATATAGTCATAGAATAATAATATATAGTCATAGAATAATAATAATTAATAGTAATAGTAAGTACACTGTATTTCTTTATGCATTTCTAAGTGGAGGCACTTAGAAAACTAGGCTTCATTAACTTAGTCTTGCTTCCTAAGTAGATACAGAATGGAGGAGAACACAGTTATGGCCAACTTGTGGTATTTCTCTATTCACCTTACAGTGATGAGAAAACCGAGGTTCAGGGGCATTACGCCACTTACTCAAGGCATAAAATAAGTCAAAGTTTGAGCTGTGAACCTAATCAAGGGCTTTCTGACTCTAAAACCCATTTCTTTTCTCCCATTGTATTTTACTCTCTCAAGCTACTACTACTCTTCTTAACTGAGTAAATATTTGTACTAAATATAGGCTAATTATTTATAAGTAAGTTTTAATACCTAAGCTTCTGTGCTTAAATAAATGTCATAACCAGACATAAACCTTAAAGTTCTGTTGGTCTATATGCAACATTATTAGTCTATGGTATTTTATTGAACATCTATAATGTGTTGAACATGGATCTCACAGTGAAAAAAGGAAGTTCCTTGGAGATGATGTTTGTTTTGGTGTTTTTCTGGTTTTGGTTGTTAATTGACGACTTAAGTCATGGCTCATAAGCTTAATGGTCTGTTTTGTTTGTTTGTAGATCGGTCAGGATGGTGGGAAAACTTATAGGAAAGAGGCAAACCTTGGAAGGCTGGAGGTTTTGCAAAGCTTGGGGAAGAATGAGCTGAAGGCAGCAGTTCTTACCCAGAGGCAAATGGCAAAGGGCAGATATCAAGGGAGTGCAAAGAAATTTATCTAGATAAGTTTGTTTACCTTTTTCTCCGGAAACCAAACTCTGATCCAACGCCGCGCTGGACTTCCCCCTACTGCCCCCTACTGGGGAGTCGACAATGTTAATTACCCACCAATGGTGTTTGCTCCAGGCCTTTGTCATTATATCTGTATAATAAACCTGTACAATGCGAGTATCTCTGGCTACTTGGGCCGCACTTTCTCGTCAGCAGTGCTAAGCCGTGGGGTCCCCTAATCGCGCTCATAGGCAAAATACCTGTGTCTGCTTACTCGATTCATCTGCCGCTCCCGCAAGAGTCTGTGGGACAGGCTTGGCATTTGTTTTGTAGACACTGGGTCTCATCATGTTGCCCAGGCTGGTCTGGAACTCCTGGGCTCAAGCGAACCTCCTGCCTTTGAAACCACGCCCCTCACAGACCGGGAAGAGAAGTCCCTCAGGACAATAGTTCTCTGAGCTCCAGCTCTTACAGTACTCACAACAGTTTCCTGCCCTTGCCTTTCAGGACCAGGATAGTGACAGCCACCCTGTTAATCCTGGGTGCTTCCTTAACCCCTTGTGAATATGCCTTAACCAAGCCCACATCTCTAAATGATCTCGTCAGCTCCAGTTAAACTCTTCACAGGCGATTCCGTTTTCTCCCATTACCCTCATACACACAAGAATCCGGTGGGCGCGGTGGCTCACGCCTATAATCCCAGCACATTGAGAGGCCGAGGCGGGTAGATCCTGAGGTCAGGAGTTCGAGACCAGCCAGGCCAACATAGTGAAACCCCGTCTCTACTAAAAAATAAAAAATTAGTGGAGTGTGGTGGTAGGCACCTGTAATCCTAGCTACTTGCGAGGCTGAGGCTGGAGAATCACTTGAACCTGGGAGGTGGAGGTTGCACTGAGCCAAGATCATGCCACTGCACACCAGCCCGGGTGACAGTGTGAGACTCGTCTCAAAAACAAAAAACAAAAAACAAAACAAAACAAAAGTATATATAGGAATCCTTCTGAACCAGAGATTCTACCACTCTAAGTATTGGTAAGGAGAGTTTCTCAATTGCATTTTGATTTTTAAAAAAATTTTATTTATTTATTTATTTTGAGACGGAGTCTCACTCTGTCACCCAGGCTGGAGTGCAGTGACACGATCTCGGCCCACTGCAACCTCCAACTCCCGGGTTCAAGCTATTCTCCTGCCTCAGCCTCCTGAGTAGCTGGGATTACAGGCGCGCTCCATCGAGCCCAGCTATTTTTCATATTTTTAGTAGAGACAGAGTTTCACTATGTTGGTTAGGCTGGTCTCAAACTTCTGACCCTGCGATCTGCCTGCCTTAGCCTCCCAAAGTGCTGGGATTACAGGTGTGAGCCACTGTATCCGGCCATACATTTTGAAATATAATAAAAGCTAGTGACACACAAACTATAACGGATCCCCCAAAACTTTCTAACAATAGTAATAAAAGGCATCAGAAAGACAAAAAAAACTAAAAATCCCCCTCGTCCACTGTAACTACTTTGCCAACACCAGCATCTATGATTCAGCCTGAAAACTGTGGCACAGGGTTGAGAGAGTATTTCAATGGCTTCTGCCTAGAGGTTCTTTACCTCATTGAAGCAGCAGATAGAAACTGAAAAGATAGAACAAACAAGACTAGAAAGGTTTTGTGTGAATTAAGTAGTGTTCTGCATTATACAATCCTTACAGAGTATATAGTGCTTTCAATGTGTGCATTTCTTGCATAGCTGTTCATTAGTGGGCTGTAAATTGCTTTTTTTTTTAAATGTCTATAAGTTTCTCTCCAACCAATTAAGTTGGAAATAGTGTTTTTTCCCTTTCCATGATTAATCACTGAGTAACAGCCTGAAGAGTCTTCAGGGCATTGAGATTGATTCTTTGTACTTGTGAGTTGTAAGGAAATCTGATTTAAAGTAAAAGATAATGGCTGCAGATTGCAAGTTATTCAGCTCATTGGTAAAGCTTGGCTTTTGAAATTGGTGATTAGAATTTTCCTTTAGGGAGGATCAGGCTGCAAAGTCTATGCACACAGTTTTTGCTTCTAGACATTAACCACCAAGAATATTAAAAGACATACAAAAAGTAGGCCTGTCACTTTGTCTCAAATCATTCAGCTTCTAACATAAGCAGAACCTTTCTCAGGCATAAAAAGAGAGTTTGAATGATTCATGAAATTCTTTCTCCACATTAAAAATAAAGAAATGAAGGGAGTGACAAAGCAAAATGTTTCTTCTATTGGCAGCAAATAAATAATAGAACCTCCTTTAGGAAATATATGCCATATATATGTACAGATGTATATATGCACACACATATATATAAAGTAAATGTTTTCTCATCTACAATTCTACCTAGAAACCTTTCTTTAAAACCAGTATTCATACAAGATTAAATTTAATAACATGTTTATTTTACCTGTTTTTAGATAATTTGCTTGAGCTTACTTCACATAAAATCTTATATATGTATCTGTATTTCTCTTTTAAAATATTTCTTTTTTTCTTTTTTTGAGATGGAGTCTTACTCTGTCAGCCAGCTGGGATTAAAGGCACCCGCCATCATGCCTGGCTAATTTTTGTATTTTTAGTAGAGATGAGGTTTTGGCATGTTGGCCAGGCTGATCTCAAACTCCTGACCTCAGGTGATCCACCTGCCTTGGCCTGCCAAATTTCTGAGATTACAGGTATGAGCCCCCATGCCCAGCCTAAAAATATTTCATTTAGAATGGCATTGACATAGCAATAATAGAATGCCTTTCATTTTAACCAGGTAGGGACACTGCAGTTATATATTTGATTAATGTATTCTTTTCTGGCAGATTAGAGAGGTGAAAATATGAAAAATATGCCAACTGTTATGGTTTTGTTATTATTGTTATTTTGAGACAGGGTCTTGCTCTTTCGCCCAGGTTGGACAGAGTAGAGTGCAGTGGTACAATCATGGCTCATTGCAGCTTTGACCTCCAAGGCTCAAGCAATCCTCTGATCTCAGGCTCCCAAGTAGCTGGGACTACAAGCACATGCCGCCACACACAACTAATTTTTTATTTTTAGTAGAGACAAGGTCTTACTATGTTGCCCAGGCTGGTCTTGAACTCCTGAGCACAAGTGTTCCTCCAGCGTTGGCCTCCCAAAGTGCTGGGATTATAGGCATGAGCCACCGCGCCCAGCCATGTTATGGTTTTAAACCTCATAATGGTCATTTGGTCATTTTTTACACTTGTGTTTTGATTCCTATAACACCTTACTATGATGAGCTTTATCAAGTACGTATGATCGATCAACTTACTGCAAAGAGGTAGAATAATATGACTGTATTTCTATGGAAAGCTAGGCCCAATTTATTATTATTGTATATCAAACTGATATTATTGTTGTATTTACAACTAATAATTTGTCTTAGTTTGGGCTGCTATACCAAAATTACCATATATTGGATGACTTAAACCCTGATCTATGACCTGTTAGGAGCCAAACCACACAGCAGGAGTGAGCGGCAGGCAAGTGAGCATTACTGCCCGAGTTTCACCTCCTGTCAGATCAGCAGCAGCATTAGATTCTCATAGGATGCCAGGTGCAGTGGCTCACACCTGTAATCCCAGCACTTTGGAAGGCCAAGGTGGGAGGATCATAAGGTCAAGAGATCAAGACCATACTGGCCAACATGGTGAAACCGTTTCTACTAAAAATACAAAAAATTAACTGGGCATGGTGGTGGTGCCAGTAGTCTCAGCTACTCGGGAGGCTAAGGCAGGAGGATCGCTTGAACCTGGGAGGCGGAGGTTGCAGTGAGCCGAGATCACGCCACTGCACTCCAGCCTGGGAAACAAGAGTGAGACTCTGTCTCCAGAAAAAAAAAAAAAAACATCCAAAAATAGGAGCATGAACCCTGTTGTGAACAACACATATAAGAGATCTAGGTTGCATGCTCCTTATGGGAATCTAACCAATGCTTATTGATCTGAGGTGGAAGAGTTTCATCCCTAAATCATCTCCCCTTCCCCTGCACACTACGTGAAAAAATTGTCTTCCACAAAACCAGTCCCTGGTACCAAAAAGTTGGGTACTGCTGGCTTAAACAACATTTATTTCCCATAGTGCTGGAGGCTGGGAAATTGAAGATCAAGTTGCTGGCAGCTCCAGTGAACGGTGAGGGCCCACTTACTGGTTTGTAGACAGCTCTCTGTGTTGTATCCACACAACGAGAATGGAAGCTAGCTTTCTCCTGTGTCTTCTTAAAACAGCACTCATCACATGATGACGGCTCTACCCTTATGACCATCTAAACCTAATTACCTCTCAAAGATCCCTTCTTCAAACACCATCACATTAGGAATTAGGACTACAATATGTGAATGATATAAACATTCAGTCCATAGCATCATTACTCAGTTTATACAGGAGTTTACAGTTTTCCATGAAACCTTTCTCTCCTAGTCCTTATAATTAGCCTGATGATAAAGCTAATATTATCACTGCTCTCTTATAGATGAGGAAATTGAGGCTCTGAGAAGTTAAGAAACCTCCTAAAATCACATAGCTTGAAAGAAATCAAGGTGAGTCCCAGCACGGTGGCTCATGCCTATAATCTCAGCACTTTGGGAAGCCAAGGCTGGCAAATCACTTGGGCCCAGGAGTTGCCCCCTGGGCAACATGAGGAAAACTCATCTCTACTAAAAATACAAAAATTAGCTGTGTGTGGTGGTGTGCGCCTATAATCCCAGCTACCCGGGAGGCTGAGGTAGGATCACCTGAGCCTGGGAAGTGGAGGTTGAAGTGAGCTGAGATTGCACCACTGCACTTCAGCCTGGATGACAGAGACCCTATCTTTTAAAAAAAAGAAAAAAAGAAAGAAATCAAGGTGAGAAGATGAAAAGAACCTAGGGCTCTGACCAAATTCTGTGTTTTATCAACTCCATTATCCCAAGGCATTATCTCACATGATGACTGCCTAAGGAATTTCATTCCCATCACTTTGGCCCTGAATCTTGTGATACTGAAGGCATGAGTTCATTTAACATAATGAAGAAAAACGTGTTCAGGAAGACTGTCCACAAGATATCGTTCTTATACTGGCTTAGAGAATCAATATAGAAGTAGGTGAAGTCTATATCGGCATAGCACAACTTAGTGGGGCCTGGCGTACTGGTCCTCAAAAAAAGAAAGTTGCCATTTGAATTACTAACACCATTTTCCATTTTCAGTAACACCTTTTTTCTTTTTTTTTTGAGACAAAGTTTTGCTCTTTTTGCCCAGGCTGGAGTGCAATGGTGCAATCTTGGCTCACCACAACCTCCACCTCCTGGGTTCAAGCAATTCTCCTGCCTCAGCCTCCTGAGTAGATTGGATACAAGCATGCACCACCACACCTGACTAATTTTCTGTATTTTTAGCAGAGATGGAGTTTCACCATGTTGGCCAGGCTGGTCTTGAACTCCTGACCTCAGGTGATCCACTCACCTCAGCCTCACAAAAAGCTGGGATTATAGACATGAGCCACCGCACCCAGCATCATTTTCAGTAACATCTAAGTAGTCTTTATTAGGTTGACTATATACTTCTATCTTCCTTCATTGAATTATCTGAATAATCCTCTTAAGAATCCTTTGAGGAAGATATTAGTGGCCTCATCTTACAGTTGAATGCAAATCAATGTCTCAGCAAAGTAAAAATAAGAAAACATTGTCTGAAGAACCCTCAAAGTGAGGATCTGCAGAACTCTGAGCTTTGGTGGGTAAGAGAAATTTCAACATAACAAGCAGTAAGGATCACCCCCCGACCCCAAGAAAGAACAAGGACAATTTGTCTGCAAATACTGGTTAGAACCAGCAGAAACACATCTTGATGGTAAAATGGCCACTGTCTGCAGTCTGTGACTCAATTGTATGATCTGGATTCAACCAACCAGGAAGCCTATGACACTATGGACCGCTTGTGGATTTGGCTCTAAGAACCTGTGGACCATTTGTGGATTCGGCTCTAAGAACCTGTATCATCTCTATTCCCCGAGACTCCATCCCAGAGTCGAACCCTTCTCTGTTAGATCAATTTCCTATTCTTTGTTGGACAGCAAAGTCAGCCCAGTGCTCACTTTGTCTCAGGACCATGTTTTCCCTTAATGTTATTCTTATTCTTATGATCACATCATACAGTAATTCAAATGGATGACTTATTTTAAAAATAGTAGCTAGTACATTTTCTAGTAAAGACTGATTTAGTCATTCATTTACTCACCTTTTGGGTGTTTGCCTTGTGCCAGTCACCATGCTAGACCTTGGGTGTCCAGCATGTTGACGTGGAGCCTGTTGTCACCAGCGTATACTCCACTCAGGGAGGCAGATATCAGACAAATAATTCAAGTGCACAAATGTAAAACTGAGATTGTGACATGTGCTAAGAAGGAGAGCGGTGCATTCAGTGTGCTGTCGGTGTCTTAAGTACCCACCAAAAAGGAACTTGGCCTATTCAGGGAGTTCAGGAAAGGCTTCTCTGAGAAAATGTTCTCTGAGCCAAGAAAGGAGAATTATTGCAGGCAGCGATGCAGGAAGGGGGTGCAGCAGAGGCTGTCAGGAGGGAGCAGAAGGATGAGGTCATGGAAGCCAGTGGGTGCACCGGAAATGGGGCTGGCAGGGTCTGGTGAGCCAGGTAAGGGGCTTACTCGTCATCTTAAGAGGTGGCAGACCCAAATTGTGTTGTACACAGGAACTCTGGCTGTTGTGCATAAAAAAATGGATGGAAGGATGCCAGAGTGGGTGCTGGTAGACTAGTGAGATAATAACCGCAATTGTCTGTAGAAGCATAATCTAGTCCAGAAGATGTTGATTTTAAACTGTAGGGTTAGAAAGTGTGTCTCAGAGCTGTCTTCCACTACAGCTTTTTTGTAGTCACTGCTGTTACCTACCTTCCTTCCTTTCTTTCTGCCCAGCCCTAATAAATGTTTTAATAAATGTTTGATTTAAATATATGACTAATACATGTTTTTGAGAACAATGCATTGTGTTTAATATTTCTCCTTCTCTTTGAACTAAACATAATGTTTTGTTTTTGTTTTGAGACAGTTTCACTCCCATTGCCCAGGTTGGAGTACAGTGGCATGATCTCAGCTCTCTGCAACCTCCATCTCCTGGGTTCAAGCAATTCTCCTGCCTTAGCCTCCTGAGTAGCTGGGACTACAGGCACGCACCACCACACCTGGCTAATTTTTGTACTGATGTTTTCGAAATTAGTGTCTTGAAATGTAACATGCTAACAATGGCCATCTAAGTCATGGGATTCCAGGTGACCTCTGTTTTTTTTCTTTGTGCACAAAGAAGACTGTGTTGGGTAAGAGTGCAATGGCATGATTTTGACTCACCGCAACCTCCACCCCCTGGGTTCAAGCGATTCTGCTGCCTTAGCCTCCCAAATAGCTGAGATTACAGGCATCTGCCACCATATCCAGCTAATTTTTTGTATTTTTAGTAGAGATGGGGTTTCTCATGTTGGTCAGGCTGGTCTCAAACTCCCAACCTCAGGTGATCCGCCTGCCTCGGCCTCCCAAAGTGCTGGGATTACAGGCATGAGCCACCGCGCCAGGCCTGCGGACATTTTTTTTTTTAAATTGCCAGGCATGTTGGTACGTGCCTGTTGTTCTAGCTACTCAGGAGGCTGAGGCAGAAGAATCGCTTAAGCCCTGGAGGTAGAGGCTGTAGTGAGCCATGATCACGCCATTGCACTCCAGCCTGGGCGGTAGACTGAGATGAGACTTTGCCTCCAAAAAAAAAAAAAAAATGCTAATAATACAAACATGTTTACTCTCTGGCTGCTGGAATAGATGTTAATAGTATCTGCTTCTTTATACTTCAATGTATTTTTCTAAGTTTCCAGAGTAAACATGCATAATTTTACTATATAAAATGTTCTTTTTAATTGTTTTCTTCCTAATTTGGATGGTTATCACCAGGCAGGTGGAAGAATTAGAAAAACAACAACACATGGTGCTGAAGATTTCCCCAGATGCCCCATCAGGAAGAAAGGGTGACTGAGCTCAGTGACTTGCTGGATCTGAGTTGGGCTTACCTCCAGCACAATGTTGACAAAACAGTGCCAACAATGCCTACTTCTTATTACTTTTTAGCTCCCAAACATAGTCAACAACAAGCTGGCAGCTGTGTTTTTTTGAGAACTGGCAATATTACAACACTAATCTACAACCTAAATTGAAACTGTCTTCAGTGAACTGTTAAATGCTAAGAGCAGCTGAACTCTCCAGCTCTTTAATATATGAACATTCCAGATTAATTAAAGCAATGACTTGTCTGCAACTCCACAGCACTTTAACCCTGACATTTGCAGCCTCCATGACCGTTTACAAGGTCACCAGATCAAACTTTAATCACATTTTATATGCATCAATGTGACCCTAAATTAAAGTCTTCAGAGACTAGTTTTATTACCCTGATACCAGTATAAACAGGCAAAAGGAATAAATAGCACTCAGGAATTAGACCTGAAACTGGGTTGAAACAGGTATTCAGAAGGCAGTACTGGGAGAAAGGTACAGTCAGAGAGGCAGAACACACTATCCAAGCCAGGTGAGGGATGATCTAACTCAGAGTAACTGGGATATCCCAACTGGTGGGGGACAAGACCTGGAAGTCCAGAGCAGGAGATCCTTGAAAATCCAGGCAGTGCAACCAGGGAGGCTTGTTAGCAGGTGGCAGAATAACAGTACTGGGCTGACCTCATGAGCAGGACTGTCGTCCTTGATCTTTTTCCTAGGGTTTGGGAAGTTTGACAAGAGGGTTGCAAAGAGAGACTCAGTACTGTGCAGAGCACCGACACTCATGCCCATGGAAACAGGGCAGAGATCCAGTTCTCAAAGCAGAAGCAGGTGGGCAGGAAAACCAGCAGCCTGCATCAGTGGATATGAAGGTCAGAATTGATTTAAACACTGGCCCAGGGTTGAGCCACCTGGTGGGGAGTAGGGGCTGCAGTGGGTGTGAGGTGGCATCAGGTTTGGTGGAGAAGAAATAATTAAGTAGTTGAAGACTAGATATAATCTGACATTGATAAAAAAATATCAACTGCTCACTGAGCACCTACTATGCGTTAGAATAAAGTGAGTTAGAATGTTACCTCCATGGTCACTAACCTTACAAAACCCCTACAAGGTAGGTGATATAGTTTGGCTCTGTGTCGACACCCATATCTCATGTTGAATTGAGATGTCAAGGGAGGTACCTGGTGGGAGGTGATTGGATCACGGGGGCGATTTCCCCCATGCTGTTCTTATGATTGTGAGTTCTCATGAGATCTGACGGTTTTATTAGGCAGTTTTCCCTGCTCTTGCTGGCTTTCTCTCACTTGCTGCCATGTAAGACATTCCTGCTTCCCCTTGAATTGTAAGTTTTCTGAGGCCTCCCTAGCCATTCAGAACTGTGAGTCAATTAAACCTCTTTTCTTTATAAATTACCCAGTCTTGGATATGTCATTATAGCAGTGTGAAAATGAACTAATATAATAGGTACTATTATTTTCATTTTACAAATGAGGAAACTGGGGCTCAGAGAGGATAAATAATAGCTCAAGGTCGTAGAGTTCAGAAGAGGCAAGCTGAGATCTACCTGACTCTAAACTCGTGATCTTTCTACTACTCCATAAACACATTCATTCCTTACTATCTATGAGCCCAGTGGATTCCAAATGTTTTTGCTCTTAGAGGCAATGCCATGTAAGTAACATATAATTCATGTTAAAACAATAACACTTTATTCATGGAAAATTAAGCTCAAGCCTAAAGCTGGTATTATCAATAATATATATAGTATATATTTGTAATTCCATACTGTAGGTAACAGTGAGGTCTGTCATTACTTTAAGAAGGCATAAACAATCCTGTCCAGGTGTGGTGGCTCATGCCCATAATCCCAGCACTTTGGGAGGCTGAAGTGGGTAGATTGCTTGAGGCAAGGAGTTCAAGACCAGCTGGCCAACATATTGAAACCCAGTCTCTACTAAAAATACAAAAATTAGCTGGGCATGGTGGCATATGCCTCTAATCCCAGCTACTAAGGAGGCTGAGGCAGGAGAATTGCTTGAACCCAGGAGGCAGAGGTTGCAGTGAGCCAAGATTGTGCCACTGCACTCCAACCTGGGCGACAGAATGAGACTGTGACTCCAAAAAAAGAAAAGAAAAGAAAAGAAAAAAAGGCATAAACATTCCTGAAGTGACAGGAGCTGGTAGGAGCTTTGACATTCTTGCTGGCCATTTTGCTAACTCTGTAGAGATCTCACAAATTAATGTCAGCTGGTAGCCATTAGAGCTTTATCAGACAAAATTAGAGTAGTTTTAAAACAAAGACTAAATATTGTATGTTGAGGCAAACTGTCAACAGGCACAGGAATCCTGATGGGAGGGTTTGAGGTCATGGGCTTCTAGGAAGCATCCTGGGACCCAGCCCCCTTTCCTCTCAAGCAAAACCAGCAGTGTCATTGCCAAATCCCCTAGCCAAGAAGTACAAAGCGCAGACATGAGACGGGAAGTGCCTTTACCATTTGCAATCCCAAATTCCAGGATCTTGGTTTCAAAATTGTATGACTACCTCACCATGAGCCTCTTCAGGGTGATGTGGGAAATGAAGCAGGGAGGGAACAGACGGAGACTGAAGGGATTGAGACCAGCAGGTGTGAATCTGTGGTCTGATGAAACCAAATATACTGACTCTAACAGAGAAGAGAAGGAAGCATCCTTGGGTCCCCTCTGAAGGAGGCTAAGGACAGCGGAAGGAAAGTGGGGGTCAGCTGTGCAGTGGGTGCTGTTTCTACAGTGGGTTTAGGAGAAATGGGGGTAGTCCAGGGGCTGGGTGCTGCCAGGAGGCAAGGGTGGCCTAGCAATTAGGATCCCTAGTGAAAGATGGGAATTATAACATGGGTTAGGGGCATCATTGGAAATAAAGTAATAGTCACTGAAAGAGGGGTACGTTGTGGCATTTTACAGCTGCTCAAGACCCTGGGACAGACAATGCTTCCTGATAAGTTTGTGATGGCTTTATCTTTCTTTGTCTTCTTCTTCCCAGCTTGATACCCAGTAGGGCTGCCTTGTTCTTCAGTTCAAGCTGATTTTTCTTTTTCTTTTTTCTTTCTTTTTTTTTTTTTTTTGAGATGGAGTCTCACTCTGTCGCCAGGCTGGAGTGAAGTGGGCAATCTGGGCTCGCTGCAACTTCTGCCTCCCAGGTTCAAGCGATTCTTCTGCCTCAGCCTCCCAAGCAGCTGGGACTACAGGCGCCTGCCACCAAGCCCAGCTAATTTTTGTATTTTTAGTAGAGACAGGGTTTCACCATGTTGGCCAGGATGATCTCGATCTCTTGACCTCATGATCTGCCCACCTCGGCCTCCCAAAGTGCTAGGATTACAGACATGAGCCACTGCACCCAGCTTTGAGCTGATTTTTCAACTTTCAGTTCTGGAAACCGAAGGGGTGAAGTCATCTGAGGAGGAAAGCTGGGAGATTGCCTTTTGTCCTCCAGGGGCCTCTCTGGCTGACTGTGAAATCCAGATCTTCCTATCATCATCATTGGCAGCTTCAGCCCTGCCCTCTAAAGCAATGGTTGTATCATAACCCCAATGAGAACACTGAAAGTATGCTTGTAAACGACAAAAAGGTGGAGGAATAGAACGTTCCAGATGACTCAACTGGACAATTCGTGAAACCTAAGTGCCTATCAGACCCAAATGCCTTGAAGAAAGCAGCTCCAGCCAGTGCCTTCTGATGCTACCATATTCCCACCGCTGTTAAAACCAGATGGTCTCTCCCAACTGCAACACACCTTCCATATTTAAAACTCTCAACCAGCCTTCTAGCGCACAGAAAATAAAAGTCAGACTTTCTGACGATTGGGCCCTGCCTACGTCTCCAATTTCAGTTTCTGCCACTCTCCCCTTTCCTCCCAAGGTTCACACTCTGGCTTTTCTGTTCCCTAACACCAACCTCGTTCCTGCAACCAAGTCTTTGCTAGAATGTGCTGGAACACTGGTACAAAGATTTTGACCAGAGTAACTCCTTTTCTCATCCTTTTGGTTTCAGTTTAAATTTTATGTTTTCAAAGAGGCCTTTCCTGTCAACCCTATTAGTTCTCTTCTCTCCATCACTTGCCTTATTTTTTAACCTAATGGCATGTATCACTAAATTATTTTTTAACCTGTTTATTGTCTTTCTTTCACATTAGAATAAGTAATCTCAGAAGACAGGTCTTAGTCTGTATCACCAGCCCTATAAAAACATCTGGCACATTCATGAATGAATATATTTTTGTCAAGTGACCCTATTGTGTTGGCCACATCCAAGGGGACCAGGAGTTACTATTCTAGTCCAAGTCATCTATTAGGTTAGTCATGGCAGAGAAGCAGCCTTGAAGTGGTCTGCATGAAAAATCCACCCAACAGTGTGCTACAGATTGTAACTATCAGATTTATAGTCATCAAATTCATATTAAGGGCATTTGGAATCTAAAATATAGAGAAAAGGTAGTAGAAATAAATAGCAGCAAAGGGAGCAATAGAAGCAGTTAATGGAAAAGCAGATAGAGAGGGGAACAAATACAAATGTAGGGCCTGAAAAATAGGGATGTCACTGGCATTTGAATTAGCTCTGGGTTACCAAAGATGTCTGGACTAGTTTGGGGTTACCAAAGATGTTTAGAGCTATAGTCGTATCCTAACTGCTAAACATTTGTCTAGTTTTCTAGGAGGCCTTTTCTGTCTATATCTTTCAGTAAAAATACATTTTTTTTTTTTTTTGCCATATGAAAGAATACATTATGGGGAAAAAATTGGGACCTGAAATGCCCTCAAAAGGCTAGGATGATGGACCTAATGTACTACATTAAGATTTCATAGGTGGGGTTGGATCCAAGATGGCCGATTAGGAACAGCTCAGGATTGCAGCTCCCAGTGAAAGCGCAGAGGGTGAGTGGACGCCGCATTTCCAGACGGATTTTTATTGCCCACAGACTAGGAGATTCCCAGGCGGAGGAGCCCT
>CAUYLG010040343.1:0-48486 GCA_963573385.1 Cacajao melanocephalus | reverse complement strand
CCAAAAGCAATGGCAACAAAAGCCAAAATAGACAAATGGGATCTAATTAAACTTAAGAGTTTCTGCACAGCAAAAGAAACAATCATTAGAGTGAACTGGCAACCAACAGAATGGGAAAAAATTTTGCAATCTATCCATCTGACAAAGGGCTAATATCCAGAATCTACAAAGAACTAAAATAGATTTACAAGAAAAAAAAAAAAACCCATTCGAAAGTGGGCAAAAGATATGAACAGCCACTTTTCAAAAGAAGACATTTACGAGGCCAAAAAACATACGAAAAAATGTTCATCATCACTGGTCATCAGAGAAATGCAAATCAAAATCACATTGAGATACCATCTCATGCCAGTTAGAATGGTGATCATTAAAAATTCAGGAGACAACAGATGCTGGAGAGGATGTGGAGAAATAGGAATATTTTTACACTGTTGGTGGGAGTGTAAATTAGTTCAACCCTTGTGGAACACAGAGTGGCAATTCCTCAAGGACCCAGAAATAGAAATTCCTTTTGACCCAGCAATCCCATTGCTGGGTTTATACCCAAAGGATTATAAATCATCCTATTATAAAGACATATGCACACATATATTCATTGCAGTACTGTTAACAATAGCAAAGACCTGGAACCAACGCAAATGCCCTTCAATGACAGACTCAACAAAGAAAATGTGGCACATATACACCATGGAATACTACACAGCCATAAAAAAGGATGAGTTCATGTTCTTTGTAGGGACGTGGAAGAATTTGGAAACCATCATTCTCAGTAAACTGACACAAGTACAGAAAGCCAAATACCACATATTCTCACTCACAGGCAAGTGTCGAACAATGAGAACACATGAGCATAGGGAGGGGAGCATCACACACTGGGGTCTGTTGGGGGTGCTAAGGGAGGGACAGTGGGGGGTGGGGATGTTGGGGAGGGGTATGGGGAGAAATGTCAGATATACGTGATGGTGAGATGAAGGCAACAAACCACCTTGCCATGTAGGTACCTATGCAACAATCCTGCATCATCTGCACATGTACTCCAGAACCTAAAGTACAATAAAAACAAAGGAAAAAAAAGAGGGTGTAATTTGCTTGTTTCAGTATATTTTGTTTTTCTAATATTTTTTTCACATGACTAAAATACATGTCTTATGAAAGTTTGCTCAAAAGTAAATGTCATTTAAATTCTTCTAATTAAAGAAAAGGTTGATAGATTGTGTTAAAATTAAAGGAGATTTCTAAATTCTCTGTGAAAACATGAATGAAATAGGGGAAACTCAGTAATTTTCATGAATGTTAGGAAAACTCACTGACTTCATATACCATCAAAATTGCAACATCATTTCCCTAGCAAGAGTTTTAGTCTGGAAGATTTCCTAAAGCCTGCAACATCTGCTAACGTGCAAATACATTAAGACATACATGCCACAGATTTCTGTGAGTAAACAATCCACACATTTTCCAAAGCACTATCTATTACCATTAATAAACATTCACTGAGTTCTTTCTCAGTGAATTGGTATTAGGAAAGATAGATAAACTATTGTCCCTTTCCTTCAGGAAATCTGCCCTAAAGATAGGGGATTATTCCATATATTATATATATTCTTTGGGTTTCCAGTTATTCAAGTTACCAGTTTTCTGAATAAATAACTTTACAATTTTATAGAAAATTCCTTTGTTATCCTTACTACTTTTTGCGGTGAGAACCACTCCCATTTAACAGATGAAAAGACTAAGGCGCACAAATATTAAGCAATTTGCCTAAAATCAGAAAGTTTGTTAAGTGAGAAGGTTAGGTATGGAATGTAGTTCTACCAGCCTGTAGGGACTCAGCTCTTTTAACCATTCACACACACACACACACACACACACAAAGTTACAGGTACAGGCAGAGGGTAGTACACCAATTCAGAGGAAAACCAATACTACCTAGAGCCGGAAGAATCACAGGACATTCCATGGAGTGCGTGGTACTTGATTGATGTCTTGAAAGACAGAAATGCATTATCAGGAGAGATAAGTAGTTCCAAGAGAAGGTATTTTTCACTGCTAGTTACAAATATGGCTTGGATGTCCCTTGGTCCTCCTCTGTAAAGGATCCAGATAGATTTCCCAACCCACAAGGAAGAACCTGACAATATTCTATGATTAGAATGAAATCTTAGCGATTCAAAGTGAGGAAAATATTGTTTCTTTCCTATCATTACTGGTCCTCTCCTCTCACACTATTCAGCAATAATTTTGCCAAGGAATAGGGAAAAGAGTCTGCTCCTAAATAAAACCTAAGAGGACAATGAACTATTTTTTCTTTAAATTTACAGCACTCACTGAAGAGAAAAATGTTTCTGCGTTAGGAAACTGGGCCAAAGTTACAGAAATAATTGTGTCATGGGTGTGGAACTAAATTTCAATTTATAAGTGGAAAAAAGCCATCAAGAGAAATAGGTGACAAGGGAATAAGATGAACCAGACGACCCATGAAGGAAGTAAATCAGTAAGCCCTTAGCTTGAACAGTTTACTCACGTTTAGAATAAAAACATTTACTTATAAAATTGTTCCCTCTCACAATAACGCCAAAAAAAGAAAGAAAGAAAAGAAATTGTCTTTTATTCTTGATTGCTCCCCCAAGCTATAATCATATACACGTAAAGGAGTATTTCTTGTGAAACACTTAATATCAATTTACCAACAAAAGGGGAGGGAGATGACCTCTCGCTTCAGTTCCTTTTTAACCTCAAGAATCTAGAAGAACCCACATCCTTCTTTAGCCACCTGGCTGTCTCCAATTTTGTTCACTGTACTCTGTTTTAACTCCATTTGAGTCAGGCTCTAAGTGCACCACTCCACTACAATGACTCTCATGCAGGTGACTTGTAACCTCTACACCACTACATGCAGTGCTCAGTGATCACACTTCATCTCATTTGTCAGATCAGCTGAACATGACACACCATCACTCCACCTTCTCGCATACGTTTTCTTCTCACGGTTTCTAAAGTGCCGTGCTCTCTTGGTTTTCCTACCTCTCTGATTGCTCCAGCTTGGTTTCCTTTTTCTGATCTTTCAATGTTACAGGACGCTTCAAGGTTCCGTTCTAAGTCTCTTCTTTATTGACACTTTCCCCTTAGTGATCTCATTTACTCTCCTGACTTCACCATCCACAGGCAGATGACTCGCAATTGTGTATTTCAGTCCAGCCCTCTTTCCTGAACTTGACTCAGGTGTCTAACTGCTTACTTGATGCCTCCACTTGAATGTCTAATACAGACTGCATACTTAACACATGCAAAACTTAGCAGCTAATGCCACTCACCTCCACAGCCCCAACCCCCCTGCCCCCCGCACCACCAAAAAAAATCCTACTCCACCCACAGACTTCCACATTTCAGTTGATGGCAACTCCAATCCTTCCTGTTGTTCAGGCCCCAAACCTTTCAGTTATCCTTAACTTCTCTCTCTCGTGCCCACCTTAAATCTACTAGCAAAATCTGTTGGTTCTATCTTCAAAATATATCTAGAATGTAGCCACTTCTTCCACCTCCACTGCTACCACCCTCATCCCAGCTATCATCATCTCTTACCTGGTCCCCCTGCTTCTACCATGCCCTGAGAGTCTGTTCTCAACTCAGCAGGAGTGTTCCTTTTAAAATCTAAGACAGATCACGTCACTCCTGTGCTCAAAATTCTGCAATGGCTCTGATCTCACTCATACAACCAACGTCCTTCATACGATACTATGCTACCTATGTTTGCAATAATCCTCACCACTGCCCCTCTCTCTAACTCCAACTATTTTTCCCTTCAATGACTCTGCTTCAGCCATACTGAGCTCCTTGCTGTTCCTTACATTATATGTGTATACACACGTACACACACAAACACAAACACACACACACACTTTACATGTGTATATATACATAGTAATTTGCTTATTTTTTATGTTTAGTATTGCCCCTCCTTCTACCTTGTTAGAATGTATACAAAATGTGGATTCTACAGGGCAGGAGTCTTTGTTTTGTATATGGAAGTATCCTAAGAGACTGGCCAGTGTGAGGTACATAATCAGCACTTTAATCAAAATTGCTTAATGAATGAATTTCTAGTCTCTTAGCAAACTATAAAGGGCTCAGCCATGTGACTCAAGTTGTTCCACTAAGAATCTTACCACATTCCTTTCTCTTAAAAAACATGTGCACCACAGTAAATGCTGAATAAATGTTTGTTGAATGAATTCTAAATGTCACTGTGATTGTAAATGGAAGAAATAAAATCTCACCACTAATATCATGAAATCAACAAAACAAAAAGAAACGGTGTATCATTCGTTCATCCATTTATCCGTCTATTAATTCATCTACTCAACATAAATTTGGGTAACTATAATGTGCTCTGCACAGGTGTTAGGGATATAAATAAAAGGCTTAGTCCCCATTTTTGCATGGGACAAAGAGAAAATAAACCATACCAAATAGAATTCAGCCTATTAGTTGCCTTTACAGAGGGAAGCCCTGGGAACAACAGGATCACAGAAGAAAGCATCTAACTGAGGTTGTAGAGGCAGGGGCCACCAGGAAAGATATGCCCCTTGAACTGAATTTTTAAGGAGTTAGTTAAGGAAAGAGAGTTGGCAGGGGCTGTGGAAGAAGGAAGGAGAAGATGCCGTTTTAAGCAGAGGACACAGCTTGTCTGAAAGCACAGCCAGTAAGCATACACAGAAAGCACTGAACTCCAGGCAGCTCAGTTGGCTAGAGTCCTGGAATCCAGGGGATATGTTGAGGTGGAGAAGGCTTTTACTCATACTACATAGTTTGATTTAAACTTGAATTTAAGGGGTAGTCATGACAGTTACATTCTCAGGTTTGCATTTTAGAAGTATCTGAAAGCAAGTAGTATGGTATATGGGGCCTTGAGAAAGACTATATTAAAAAGGTAAGAAATTTAAATTCAGAGTTAGAAACGCAGTATAAATTGGTAAAGAGCCCCAGGAATTTTAGTACTTGACTTAAAGTAACCTGACAATTACAATTATATTATTTACCTTCCCCCCCACCAGAGGACTTAAAAGAAGAGAGCATTAAGGGAAACAGACTCAAAGAAATTCTTAAATAACACATCCTGATTCAACTCCAAAACCTAAATGAAGTGAAACAAACAATGAAGAAAACCACCCTCAATGCCATTCTTTATTCAACAGGGAGCTCACAATGATAGTCCAAGAGAACATTTACAGTGCCAAAAAAATACCCAATCCATCCATCATCCCCTCACTTCCACTCCCTCCCAAACATCTCATATTTTCCTTCCCAAAAGATACCAATACTCAACAGCTACTTGTCACTCCCAAGTTCTGATAATCCTCTTGGCATCTCAACATTAAAATCTTTCTTTGTCTTTAAAGCAAGGGAAAGGGATTGCCGAATCCCAGGAGCATTTTACCTCAGCAACCATTTTACTCTGCTGGGGCACAAAAGATCTTTCTCAATTGTATTCTTTCACAACATGCCTTGTTAGCCAAGCCTTCAGAGGTTAGTTTGGTTTGGGGGACCACTGTAGGCAATTGGGAAAAAACCAGAATGATACCTGGCACTGATACAAAACTGAACTCCTGCAGGTAAACAAAAGCAATAGGTTCTCTGTTCTCTAGCTTCAGTCATGTTGCCTTAAAATTTATAAATGGGTATTTTTTATATCTCCCCGAGTATTTATTCTAGAAATTAAAAACGGAGAAACAAATCAGACACAAAGAGGTCCTGAGTACTAGTACCAAATACTTACTTCTCTCTTAGGGCAGCACTTGAAGTCTGGACCACTGATCCAAAATCAAAGCACAGCACACTTTCTATACAAGTCAGTAGTACCTACACAGGTATATGCATAGTTCAGCATTATTTACAAAGCCCAAGTTTCTGTTTAAGAAAACAAAGGGAATCTAAAATGGAAGGAAAGCTAAATATGGCTCCAGGAACACAGAAAAAGGTCCACAAGGGTGAGTGAGTGTGTGTGTGCACACGTATGCACATTCATGTGTGTTTGGGTGTACACACACAAGACCCAAGTATTTGACATTATCTGCCTAACCTTATTCCGTTATAAAATTATTTTCACAAACCAGCTACATATAGAACTAAAAGTCACTGTTGAAGTAATTTCTAAATATTTACTGAACTTCTAAAACTAAGAATAACCTTTTGGAACCAACTGTGGCTTTTGATGGTTTGTTCCAAAGTGTCTAATGTAGGGATATGATAGGGTGAAACTGGAAGTCTAATCACCAATTCTAGAATGTTTTCAAAGGGAAGTTTTCCTTTTCTGGATCCTTTTACTTGAAATGATTTTCTATGAAGTTTTTAAAAAGTAAAATTTCTCAAGGATTGCTCAATTCCTCCAAATTTAAATATCTACCTCTGGGGAGAGCTTCCCATAGAGAAAGAAGAGGTAAGCATGATCCTTTTTTGAATTTTGCCGTTACACTTTTCCTTTAAAAAATGCCACATTTCTAACTTTCAGAGTTTTTTAGGGGAAAAGAGGGGAGGGAAGAGTCACACTGGTTCTTTCCTTTGCTTCCCCAGGAATGACAATCTAAGAACAACCAAGGATACTGTATAATTTAAATATAACACTGTCTATATATATATATATATATATATATATATATATATATATATATGTATATAAAGAAAACAATAAAAAAATCTAAAATTTGTGGGATTGGTAATTTCAAGCGTCAAATATAAAATCAGTTAAAAATATGTAAAGCAGAGTGGGGCAGGACGTGTTCATAAGGCAGAGTGAGCATCGGGCGCCCCGAGGAGTGAGGCCAAGTATTCAAGGGAGGGATATTTCAGGCTCATGCAGTAGAGGAAGACTGAGTCTGGTCTTGAAAGATGGGGTTGAAAATGTGCAGAGTCCTGAGGCTTTCAGACTCTAAAAGGCTTTCCTTTCTCACTTGACTATCATGATTTATAGACTTTTCTTGATCAACTCCTCTGGAGATATTTTCCTGGAGAAACACTGGAAAAGTGTAGTCCACTGTTCTGTTTTCGATTACTTTTTTGAGATGCAAGAGTAAGCTACTGAGACAGAAAATGTGCCTCCAGTTATCCCTATGACTCACCACTGTCTCTCATTTTTTTTGCTTTTGTTTTGTTTTTTTGAGATGGAGTCTTGCTCTGTCATCAGGCTGGAGTACAGTGGCACAATTTCGGCTCACTGCAACCTCCACCTTCCAGGTTCAAGCGATTCTCCTGCCTTAGCCTCCAGAATAGCTGGGATTACAGGCCACCACGCTCAGTTAATTTTTGCATTTTTAGTAGCGATGGGGTTTCACCATGTTGGCCAGGATGGTCTCGACCTTGTGATCCGCCCGCCTCGGCCTCTCAAAGTGCAGGGATTACAGGTGTGAGCCACTGCGCCTGGCCACCACCGTCTCTTAAGTGTTTACCACCACAAGATCTTTTTTGTGACTGTAATCCAGACAGAGGTCTCCCTTCTATTTGTCACTGAGTTTCTTCACTGAGTAATGGACACATTTCAGGATTATTTTGGAATCTGTTCAGAATTAGTGATCAAGGTCAATGTGGTTGTGGTTTATGAGGCATTAAAAGAGATGCTTGGCATTGGGTTTCCAAACTGACTTGTTGGCTACCAAGTCAAATATCCTCAAAGAATGGATAAAGCCTCCCACTATCCTTCAAACGGTTTTCAGCACCATCACAAGAAGCACCAATGTGGTTGACCAATTTCCCACTGGATAATTGTCAGGGGTGCCTTAGCGATGTACTGGGGTGAAATACACCACCGAGGCCCATTTTGACATGACTGAAGAGACTGATGCCATTATTGATAAATCAGGTTCTACAATTGCTGCTGAAATTCAGGGGGTGATTGATGTTGTATCAAGCTGATTGGAATGCCAGACCTTACACTTCCCTTGATGAACCCCAGGTGGTTGGATGATGTCAGCTTCTATCCTTGTGTTTGTTTCAAGTGCTGGGAATCTGAGCATATCCTTTCCTTCATCCCTCCTGATGGAAATTTCCACCTGCTCTCTTATCAGTACACAGAATCTGGTTGCAGTCCCAGCATATATCAAACATACTATCAGTTTCTGAGATAGTGGTTCACGTGTATGCTTTGAGATAATGGTGGGACCCAAGCAGGCAATGGGGAAGACTATAGAAGGAGTGACAGTCACCAGCCAGATGCTCAAAGAGGTCCTGAACATGAGCCTGACTCCACCACAGGTGATGCACACATTTGGCCCAGTCACAGAGATGCTGTTTTGGGATGCAGGAAAAACAAATCCCTACAAGCTACCAAGTTTGAGGAGGATGATGAGTCTTCACGGTGAAGATTCCAAACCAGAACCATGGTTCTGCAAAACCATTATTTCCTTCTGTACACTTTAATTTTTTACCTATTACTAAAAAACAAAAAACAAACAAACAAAACAAAAGAAAAGCCTTCCTGATATCTTCCTCTAATATGATAAAATTAACTTGCAGTTAAGATCCAGCAGCTGGCTATTTTTGGACTTAAGGTCGTCTGGATACATATGGAGAAAAGTACAAACCCTTTAAAGGCATAAAATACATGGCTAAGCTAGAAAGTTCCAAGTTTAAAGCTGAAGGGAGAGTTTGCAGGGGGAAGATCATGAATACTTTTTCATTTCTTACTTATATAAAAGTCAAAAGTATCAGCCTGTCTCCCAGGATAGTCCATGGGCCCACCCATCCCTTTTTCTCCTTTGCCAGCAGTGCTGTGGAACTAATGAAGGGAGGAAAGGGTCACCAGGGAGAACTGGACAAAACTGAAACAGCATAACCAGTTCTCAAGGACGAGGTGTGTAATGGGGGTAGAGATGCTTGATGCTTGTGTAACCATTTTTAACACGGTTTCTACAGAAAAAGATCAACATTTGTTGCTTGCTTGGCTTTAATTATCTAAAGCTGATGAAAGACGTGATTTTTTTAAGGTAGAAAGACTAGAAAGAGGCTGGGCATGGTGGCTCAAGCTTGTAATCCCGGCACTTTGGGAGGCTGAGGCAGGCAGATCACCTGACCTCAGGAGTTTGGGACCAGCCTGGCCAAAATGGAGAAACCCCATCTCTACTACAAATACAAAAATTAGCCAGGCATAGTGGCCTATGCCTATAGTCCCAGCTACTCAGGAGGCTGAGGCAGGAGAATCGCTTGAACCTGGGAGGCAGAGGTTGCAGTGAGCTGAGAATGCACTCCTGAACTCCAGCCTGGGCGACAGAGTGAGGCTCTCCTCCGCCCCCAAAAAAAGATTAGAAAGAAAGAAAAATTGGAAGAAAAATGAATGTTAGTCAAGGAAAGGCCTGTTAAGGATCTATGCAGGAGGAGGAGGAGGAGACAGAATTAAAGAAGAGTTATGAGACATCTTTAAATGAAAGATTGGCAAAAAAAAAAGTGAATAAATTCTGTATTAAGGAGGGATGGGGAGAGTTGAATTGCTTTCTTTCTGATCCCACCCCTCATATATAAGAAATACTTGTACTTCTAGAAAAGGACTAAGGACTTCTTAAATTTGAGTCTGCTGTTGACATGGAAACTCCAGTAGAATCGTAATTTCCCTCAAAGACTGTGATGATATCAGACTAGTTTTCAGACACTGCCTGCTGCTGGCTTTCAGCACTTGGTCTCTTATCGGCAGCGAGAAGGTGGCTACCTAAAATGCTTCCTTGCCTACCCCAACACAATTCTACTCACTTCCCTTTACAGTATTCGCCAGCCTTTTCCCTATTACCTGATCCTACCACGGGATTAAAAAAAAAATAGGTGGTGATCCGCCCGCTTCAGCCTTCCAAAGTGCGGGGATTACACACTTGGGCCACCACACCCGGCCTCTAATTTAAAAAAATTTTTAAAAAGGAGTTTCAGAGAAGCCAGTCCCATAACCCCCAGTGCAGCCAGAGTTTGTGTGTCATCGTATTGGAGTAGAGAGGGCCGACTCATTTCCCCGGAGGGTAGACGTGGCTGTGAGTGATCTCACATCTGCATGTGTCCACGCTGGACTGGTACTGGATCCCAACCTTCCTGTCAGAAACTCTTCCGTCAATCGCCCTAAGAGAATGCTTACCATCGAGGATATGGTTGCTCCTTGAAGCTCCTTGGTGTTAAGTGGTCATTTCTTCCCGTTCTTTGGCTTTGTACTCTACTCTACCATGTATTTATAACAATAGATAGCTACCAGTCCCTTTTTGTTCTAAGACAAAAAAATTCCCCTAAATCTTTGAATACAATTATTGCTTTAGGAAAAAATACGCAAAGCTGTAAAACCACGATTTCCTTCTACACACTTTAATTTTTTACCCATTACTAAAAAAATCTTCCCGATCTCTTCCTCTAATATGAGAATACTGTTTTCAGGAATGATTACCTATCATTTGATTCAAAACAGAAGTGGCACTAGCAAAATAAAGCAAGTTGCTACAGTTAGCTGGGAAATAGGCTTTACCTCAAGTAATAAAAAAAATATGTCTATAAGAAACCAAAAGGGCTTACATTCAAAAGAAAAAAAAATATAAATAAGGACTTGAGAAAATGTCCTTGGTTTTCTCATCTCTTCAATGGGAATCCATAGCACCTGCCTCACAGGGTTGTCATGAGGATTTTAAAAACTCATAAATGTAAAGCACTAAAAAGAGTGTCTGGACCCATGTTGAATGCTCAAGAAATATTAACATATCATTATTATTATTACTGGCAAAAACTCGTGTTATCAGGCCATTTATCACTTCCTACCCAGGAAGGCAAATGGTCATAAGGGAATCACAATCCGGTGAAAATCTTGGCTGCCAAACAATGATAGCTTTATTTCACAGAGAGCATACTGAAGACACGGCTCAAGATTTCTAAAATCTGGAAGGAAGAAGTAGTCATTAGAGAGGGATCAGTGTTTCTGATTTCTAGAAGGGGGCTATCACCTATAAAAAGAATAAGGCTTGTTTTGCATTTGCCAGAGGTGGACTTGAATTAACGGTGGAAGTTAGAAGGAAATGTTCGCTCACTATAAGAAAGGCTAACATGAGAAATAATTGCTTTATAAAAGGATAGCCTGCCTTGAAAGATAGCATACTATCCTTCAAGTGAAAGCAGGAGTTTCATCAGTCAAGGATAATAACTGCCCAGCATCGTTGTAAGCACATTACGTGTACGGACCCATTCAATCCTCACCACAGCCATCCTGCTCCACTGTCTGTATTCTTAACCACCATGATGTGCTGCCTACCTCCCAGCTCTGGAATCCTGGACAAGCTACTCAACTTCTCTGTGTCTCCATTTTCTCATTTATAAACTGAGGATAACTGTAGCACTTAGCTCAGATAACAGTGATAGATTAAATGCATTGATACATTTGCTTAGCACTTAGAACAGACCCTGACATATAGGCAGTATTTTATTATTTTTTTATATAAAGGACATTTTAAGAAAATTTTTACTTGGATGGTAAGTTACAGAAGCCACAAAGAACTCTGTCTTGGTTATAGTGAGCAATCTGACACAATTTTTTTTTTACCAAATAAGTGGAACTCAAGGCTTGCCTTCAGCCCTGATTCTCTAACAGCCATGAAAAATATGAGCAAAACTACTAGAGTGAGAGACCTACATTTGGACCAGATTCTCTACACTCTGTCATGGCTGATAAGGTAGAGCCTTGAAAAAAGTGCCCTAGTCCATAAGCCTCCGCTCCCCTCTCTTATCATTCTCAATGCCTCAGCCAATCATTCAAACTACACTTGCAGCAGAACCCTTAACTGCTTCACACAGACATTTACCTAGTACCCACTTAACCAATTCCCAAACGGAGTCAATCCAACCCACTTCCTTTGTGCCTGCCACCCAACTGCAACCTGGCATCCAACATAGCCTACTAAGTCTTCTACTTGTCCCTAACTTGCTCCTCTACAGATTCTCAGAGGCAACATTAAACCTTTACTGCACTCAAGCTTCCAAATGACCTCCAGTCCCTATCCTCATGTATCCTAGATTCCTCAAGAATTGGAAAATAGGCACAATCAGAAACAAATTCTACTTTTCATATACCTACCTCTTACCCCTAAACCCCCTGCAACAACAAATCAATTCAACATTTGCTGATACCTTTGCCTAGTCTTTTCACTCTCCTTCCTGTTTCAGAAGAAAAGTAAGTTTCTAGATCTCCTTTCCAAGGCCAACTCTTTCTTCTGTTCTCTGGTGCTACTCAAGAAATAATCATCAAGATCTTGGTTCATTGTATGGCAACCATTCCCTTGATTCCCACCTCTGTTAAAAATTGTTCTACTAATCTATAAACATACCCAGAAGAAAAAATGTTCTCAGACCTGTTTTTCTCATTTAAGTCTTGATTCTTTTCCCAATTTTATTGCCAAGTGGTCTCTTGCTATAGGTATGTAACTTGTTGAACTAATAAATGTGAATCACTGGAAGGCAACCTGATACAAGTTATTCTTGATTACAATCAACCTTTTAAGTAGGCTTAAGGGTCCTAACATCCAGCAGCCTTGGATTTAATGATCCTTAATTATTTCTCCCATTTACACTGTGTTTTTAAAAAGCCTAATAAAGGAAAATATACCAGAGGTTATTATATGTGACAAACTGTACTTTAAATAAATGTTGCTATTGGCTTTAGGACTTCTTGCACGAAGTTTATGGATTAGCAATACTAATACCTTAAAAATGCTTTTTGAAGGATAATTCTCACACGAGCTAAGTAATCCCTTACATTCTACAGAATGAAGTTATGAACAATACTATGATTACGTAAATTATCCATACACCCTTAGAACCTCACCTGATTTAAAAACTTACCAACTATATAGAATAAGCTTACAGAAATAAATGTTTCCATACCTTCAAGGAAAAGGATCTAAAATTGGTGAGAACATGATATATTTAAGGAAAAGAAAAGCAAGACAGGGAGGGTGAAGCACAGAAAACAAGGGGAAGAAGAGGGAAGGACCAAATTCCTCAGGGCCTCCTAGCCCAGAACACATACATTTTGGCACACTCATGAGAACAACAGGAAAAAAATGAAAAGCTTTTAGCTAGGAGATGGATCAGCTCCACAATTTTAAAAGGATGACTCTACTTGCTGTATGGAGAGTGGATGGATAGCCAAGTGTGATAGGCACAAGTGGGAGTTGGGAAGTTGCTTCCGAAGCCTAAGAGTGAAACGCTGGTAGCCTGGATCAGGGTGGCAATAAGTAAGGTATAAGTAAGGAGATAGATTCTAGCTGATAAAATCAGTAAGACTTGAGGAATGATTAGATATGGCGGAAAGAAAAGAAGAGGTATCAATGACATGTTGGTTTCCCGCATTTATATGTACATATACATGGAAATGCCAGTAACACACCTTGTACAATACATACCAAAGTGTTAACAGAAGTTACCTGTGAAGAGGGAAGATGAATTTTACATAGTTAAAAGCAGACTTAAAAAAAAACCACATAGATATGTACATTGTTTAAATATTTTATAATCAGTAGGTATACATTGCCTTCATACTTAAAATCATGTGCAATTTGCCTGCCTGAAAAGGACAAGAATGGCATTTTAGGGAGAAGGAACAATCTATCCCAGAGCACAGACACATGAAAGTACATGACATACTTGAAGAATATCAAGTGGTCTAGCATTTACGGCATAAGAAGGAAAGAAGATGTATACTGGGACAGAGATGAGGAGAGGATTGGAGCTATTTCAGAATATGGCCAGATCATAAAGGACCTTCTATCCGAGGCTAAAGAAACCATTCCTTAAAGAGGTTTTCAAGCAAGAGAGTGAAAAAACATAAAGTTTAAATTTTAGAAAGATTACTCAAGAGGTAGCATGAAGATTGAACCAAAAGGAGAAGCCAGGCTGAAACTTAAGCAAAATCAGGGGCAACAGATAAGAGAAGAAATTTGGGATTCATTTCAGAAGTTGACAGGACTTGGTGATTAAGCTAATCCAACAGAGAAAAGGAAAAGCCAAAGAGGCTTCCATGGTTTCTAGCTTAGGATATTAGTGATGACATCAATTGTGATAATGCAAGAACAGGTGAAGTGAGAAAATTAACCATTTCTGCGGTGAAGCCAATGAAGTTCAAATACCTCTGGAAGCAGGGCAAGGTACTCAACAAGAAGTCAGAATATTTAAGTTTAAAGAACAAGGTCGAGAATGGGAGCACATGAACACTATTACCCAGAGAGAATTTTAAACCTGTGGACAGTCTTACCCTCGATGTAATTTCACTCCATCTTGAGGCAACTGTCAAGAGTTGACCAGTTCCGTTTATTCTCATGGTTGTAAAAATTCCACAAAATTGTTAGTCTCTGTAAGCAATAACTTTAAAAAGTCAGAGCTTTTTTGTTGCTGTTGTTTCTCTCTGAGTTATTTTTCCCCTTTCCTCTTTGTATGCCATTCTTTCTGTAAAACTATCTAGTTAAGGAAGATATATGAGGTATAAGGAAGCATAATATAAAAAAATTGCTATTCTTATTAAATATGTTGTCTTAATTGTAAAGGCAAAGAAAAGAACATTCGACTATTCTACCTTTAGCAAAACCTAAGTTAATAAGATTTACCTATGTGACTCTCCACTGATTTTCCCTTGCAAATCATCATCCCTTAATTAACTGACATCCCCAAGGCAAACAACTCAAGCTGTAGCTTTAACCACAGAGGTTAAACAATTCACAGTCCTGTTGTTGCTGTCAGAAATCCAAGTTACACTGTACCTTTGTCTAATCAATGATGCCCTAGTTTGGTGGGAGATGGAGAGGAAGGACCTGTTGGCAAAGAAACAGCTGCTTTCTTCCTGAACAAGGGAAAACCAGTAAGGTGACAGATGGGTAGAGCAGAAAAGCAGCCAAAACTTGCCCTGGCTCCTGGTTGGCAATTGTTTTTGGAATTGAGGCACAACTGATTTTAAAGTGTATCAACAATTGAGAGAGTATTGTTTACCTGGGTGCGCTGAAGTTCAACAAGCCTTTCCACACATTTTCTACATTTCAAAAACTTTTAAGTTTCAGTAGTACAACCAGCCTAGCCTCAGCCTAGGTACAGTGGGCAAAGACTGCAAGGCACTGTCCCACTTCACGTTAGGATTACACCCAAGCAAATGCACTCTCTGGTTAAAAAAAGGAAAATTTTTACTTTCTCTATAGTATATTTGTATGACTGACTAGAATTACTATTAAAATTTCATTAAAAATGTTTTTCTTAAATGTTTACTTTTATATACTTAATTGCAAACTTTTATAATTTGTTCTTTAATTATTTACCCTCCCATCCTCTTCTGTATCCAGAAAACTAAATATCCAAGAAATCCTGGGTAAAACAGACAACCACTAGATTGATATAACTAAAGTATTTAAAAGCTGTATAGTCAAGTTATTGTTCTTCATCAAATGGAAAACGGCAACCACTGAAAATAGCATTAAAAATTAGTGTGGGCATGAAGTATGAAATTTTAAACATCAGTTTACAATGCTGATTAAGTCAACATTTATATTTTCATCAGAACTTAATAATCCCATAAATAAATAGAGCTCTCAATTATTTTAAAAAATCAAGGGATAACATATGTATTTAGACGTATTAGCAGCGTAAAGATGTATGCTTCAACACACTTATTGGGGAAACGTCTGAAAATATTACTACACTGAATTCAAGGGTATCCGCAGGAACCTGACATAGAAGTTCTCTAGAATAACATCATTTCAGGAAATTTCAAAAAAGAAAAGGGGTCAAATAGGAAATAGCCTCAAATTAATCGACAAAGTTCAGTGCTTGCTCCAACTTGTTTATTCTCTCTCTCCACTGCAAAAAGAGTCTCAAGATGAATGAATCACTTAGACGAAAGTTCATCTAGTGGAATAAATGGAGAAGCCGCTTGGGCAGGTGACACAGGAGAGTCGGTGGTAGTGCTGACTTTCGCTGGTGAGTTACAAGAAGATCCGGCATTGCTGCTGTTTCCATCAAGGGTATCCGAAGATACACACACACCAGGATCTGACAGCTGTGCAACGTCAGAAGAAAGCATGTTGGTGATGCCCTGGAAAAATCTCTTTGGCTGATATTCAGTTTCCATTTCACATTTTCTTTTCAATGGTCCAAGAACACTTGGTCTAATGCAATTGATAGGGCTCTGGCTTCTCCGGGTGGTAAATCGGGTCGTTGGGCTGGGAATAGGGCTTGGAGGCAATCCGTTGCTACTTACAAAACTTTGCAAGGATGGCGAAAAACACTGCTTCCCAATTCCCCGAGTGGGTGACGGTGCTGGTGACACAGGAATGAAATCGATGCGCTTGGGGGAGGCGGATTTCTCCACGTCGTTGTCACTCAGGCTGAAACTTTCCTCCCAGGAGTGGCTTATCTGCATTGCGGTCTGCACCTCCCGCTCATGGACCGTCTCTCGGTTGATCAAGTCCATGCCCTCTTCTTGTTTGATCTGGTGCAAGCGGCTGCTGTGCATGCGGACAGGGGAGGCCGGTAGCAGCAGGCCGTGGCGGCTCGGGAACGTTGTGCTGTTCCGCCTAGCGCTCGGCGCCTCGGCCTGGAACACCGGCGAAGTGTCACTGAGGCCGTGGATGAGGGGGGCGCTGTTAGACCTCCTGAGGCCCCCGCCGCCGCCGCCGCCGCCGCCCTCCGCCGGGCTCCCGCCCGTACCCGGAGGCAGCTCCAGGTCTAGCTCCATCTTCTCCTGAGCCATGTCGGGGGCAGGGAGGCGGGGGAGGTGCTCAGTCAGGGACCTAGGATTCCCATTCCCCGCAGTCCAGGGCCGCTGCCGCCGCCGCCGCCACCGAGAATCTGTCAGCGGGTTCTCCCCTCTGCGCATGCGTACCCCTTCGCGCAGGCGCCCGCGCTGCCCGTTCTCGCGGCGCCTGCTTAATGCGTAATGTCTGCGCGGCAGTTGTAGGGGAGGGGCGAGGAGTGGTCGGGCCGCTAGTTCGTATATTCCTTCGGCAAATAGCTATTGAGCGGAAGCTCACGTTGACGCACGTCAGTAAGATTGTATTCTGGAGTACAGACTTCTAAAACAAATATAAGCCCTGAAAGAGAGGCCCATGGTGATGTGGGGCCGTATGATGGGGAGTGGGGCTTGGCCTAATCAGGGAGGGCTTCCCCGAAAAAGGAGCAGTCTCCTGAAATCCGAAGAAGTGAGCGAAATGGGTGCGGTGTAGAACTTTGCAGGAAGCGGGAAGCAGGGCTTCCCAGCCAGGTGGCAGGCGGGAACCAGGAGGGGAGGAGACAGTGTGGTCAGTGGAGAGTGAGGGCTGGCGTGATGTGGGGTGGTGGACCAGACAACATTGTGGTCTTTATCTTGAGAACAATGAAAACTTAAAAGGGTTTTCAAGCATAGATGTAATAGCAACTGAAAAGCTCAATGGCCTGCAGTCTGGAGAATAGATACTGGGAGATTAGAACCTTACAGAAAAAAGGCCACAGAGGATGGTAATTTGCACTAAGGTGACAGTGTGGAAGGGGAGATGAAGAGAAGAGTAGATCTGAGAACTATTTAAGTTGAAGGAAAAAGCCCAAACGGGGGATTGTATTACTATGGATTTACAGTCATATTTCCAGCACAAGCATATGTGTGATATATGAAGGATTAAAGGAAAACCAGTAGGTCCTCTCATTTAAAAAATAAAAACACCATTCTTGGCTCATGTAATTAATATAAAACCTTGATATCTCATTAAAAGTGGGTTCATATTTATTTGTTCATTCATTTTTTCAGACGGTCAAGTTTTTTTTTCAGCATACTTATTATGTGCCAAACACTCTGCTAGGAAATGGGCCCTAGAATGAGAACATTTCATTCTTACTGAGGGGGAAAATAAAGAAGTAAACGCAGGCTATTTTCACATAGTGGTAAGTCTTAGGAAAAATAAGATAGTGTGATGGAGCACTACAGATAGAAGGCAGGGGACAATTAGAGCTGAGATCTAAATAACAAGCAGCAGCAAGTCACGTGGAAATCTGGGGAATGAGTATTCAAAGCAGAGAGAACACCAAGTGCTAAGGCCCCGAGGCAGCCATGATTTTGATGCGTTAGCAGAAAAAGAAAAAACGGCAGTGCCCGTGAAGCCTAAGAGTGGGAGCGTTAGGAGAGGGTAAGAGTTGAATCTCATTCTAAGTATGAAAAGCCACTGGAGGGTTTTAAGCAGGGGACTGCTATTATCTGGTTTATGTTTTAAATATCACTTAGGCTCTGTGGAAAACAGGCTGAAAGAGGACCAGTGTGGAGGCAGAAGGATGGATTCAGAACCTATGGCAACAGCACAGATAAGATTCTTGGACTGGGGTTATAGCAGTGGCAATGGAGAGAAGTAGAGAGACTGAAGATATGTGTTGAGTTAGAACCAGTAGGATTTGCAGATGGATTAATTTAGATTGTGAAATAAATAGATTATTCGGAGACTCATAGCTTGTTTTATTTAAACTGGTGAGACGGTAGTATTATTTACTGAGAGAGGAAAAGAGCACATTTAGAGTTGTAAAAATTAAGAGATCTGAAGCAGAAGAACAGATGTTGGAAAGAATCAAGATTTTCTAAGTGCTTACTCCCTGCCAGGCACTTTAAACGCTCCATAGTCCCACTTAATCCTCACTGAAGTCTTACAAATTAAATATTGTTATGCTCATTTTATAAAGGAACGCTTTAGGTTCAAAAATTGCAAAAGGCACTATAGCCAGTACACAGAAGAACAAAGATCTGAACCAGTTTGAATCAAAGACTCATTTCAAAAACCTATGTTCTTTTTTCTGAATTTCACATTGATTAAAGAGAAAGAATTTCACATGAATTAGAGAAGGATGGCTAATTCTGAGATGAAAGAAGGGTCTAAAACCAAAGTGGAGAAAGGCAGAAGAAGGAGATGGATTTGGAAGACAAGTCAACAACAGAACCTAACAGCAAGGATGTGCAGAGGATGACGAGGGGACACAAATGATTGAAGTTCAACTGTGAGTGACTGAAAGAATGGCACAAATTATTCAATAAAACAGGGGAGAGAGGAGGAAATGTCTACAAAAAAAATTAATATTAGGTAAGTAGAAAATAACATTATAGAACTCACTTTATAATACCCACAGCATATTACTGTTAACTTGAATATTTCTAAATTATTATCGATGTGGCTTAAATGTGCCAGATATTGGTCATCCATGTCTGGATAAATGTAATAATTACCTTGACTAATAAAATACAAGGATGGTGATAAGCCCACAAATAAAACATCTGTTTTATTTGGTTATATCCACATGACTCAGTCCCTTCAGGTCCCAGCACAAATATTAATACAGACTGAGAGGCTTTTCATAACTGTCCCTTATAAAAAGCAATAGCAGTTCTCAACACCAAGCCTACATTCCTATGCCCCTTACTCTGTTTTTATTTTCCTCCAAGTACCACATGACATATATATAGTCTTGACTCTTTCTCTCCTGAGAAGATAAGCTCCACAAGGCAAGACCTTTGCTTTTTTCTCTGTTGTCTGTTATATGCTTAATATCCAGAACAGGGGCTGGCACATTGTACTCAATAAGTACTTGCTGAATCATTGTGTGAATGCATGATAAAGAATGAATGAAAGGATGGATTAATACAGCTTTCTCTAAAAGGGAAGAGAACTCTATTACTTGAAAATCCAGTCTAACAGGCATTTCTAGACTGATCCTAAGACCTCCATACTTTAACACATTTTTAAAATATCAGGAATATTATTATTATTTAGAGTGTCCTCCAGCCCACGCAGGTGTATTACTGGAACTACCCATTATGTGAACTAAGAAACCAAAGCCCTAGGTTTTCTTTTTCAACCATATGCTGATAAACATTTGGTAGAATTAAAATGTTCAGCACTGAGGATTCTGGGCAGTGTTTAATATATTGAGTTACTGCCTCCTTTAGAAGGTATCAAGGACAAGTGAGAGAAAATAGCAGTCATAAAATGCAATACAGGCTGCAGGATCCAAGGAACCTCCCTGGGTCATTTCCCGCTTCTGGTTTCACCCTATGAATTAAATACCACACTTAGCCAAGATTCATGCTCACTCCCAAGCCACAAAACCAGACATCTATTCAATAGTTAAACTTTATTGTGATTAATATTAGATTTTCCAAAACTAAAAATATTACTTGTATTTAGGTTAAAAATAAATAGTTTAGGGTCGGGCATGGTAGCTCATGCCTGTATTCCCAGCACTTTGGAAGGCTGAGGTGGAAGCATCACTTGAGCCCAGGAGTTCATGGCCAGCCTGGGCAAGAGAGAGAGAGACCCCATCTTATAAAATTAAAATAAATAAACAAATAGCTTAAAAATGAGCATCATGATATCTAGAATTGGGACAGAATCCCAATCTAATATCTAATTTATAAGATTGCAATGAGGAAGAAGTGGGACTAAAGTGCCTAGCAGAGAATAGGCACTTAGAAAAATACTATTATTACGTAGTTTTCTTTTAATTTCTAAGGGCAATTTTTCACTATTAAATCTCCAAGCATACGACAAGGCAAATTTCCACCTCTGAATCCTTATTGAATGAATGTAAAATACGAACATGTGTGTTGTGTATAATCTGGGATGGGCTGGCAAATGCCTCAAAATTCCACAGTAATTAGCATCACCAACCTCCAGTAAAAATATGGCAGAAAAAAACTATGCTCTAAAAGGATAGGAACTTAGGATTTAACTGTTATAACCACTTAGGAAAAATGTTTGGCAGTACCTATTAAAAGAAAATATATTTATATCCTACGACTAAGGAATCCTGCTCCTGACTGTATAACCAAGAGAAATGAGATCATATGTCTACTAAAAGACATGCACAAGAATGCTTCTTGCATTATTATTATTTGTAATAGCTCCAGATTCAAACAACCATAAACAGTTGAATTATACAATGTAACCCTACTCAACAACATGGATGAGTTACAGTATAATGTAGAATGAAAGAAATTAAGTACAAAAGAATTACATACACTATGACTTCAGTGTTATGAAGTCCCAAAACAGCCAAAACCCAACTTATAGAGGCAGAAGTCAAAATACAGTAGTCCCCTCTTACCCACAGTTTCAGTTAACCTGTGGCCAATGTTGGTTCAAAAATATTAAATGGAAAATTCCAGAAATAAACAGTTAATGCGTTTTAAATTACATGCTGCTGTGAGTGAGTGGCATGATGAAATCTGGTGCCATTGCGCTCCATCTGACCCAGGACATGAATCATCTCTACAACCAGTGCATCCATGCTGTCTACGCTCCCTGCCCATTAGTCACTTAGTAGCCATCTCAGTTACCAGATTGACTGCTGTAGCAGTTCTTGTATTTGAGTAACTCTTATTTGACTTAATAGCGGCCCCAAAGCACAAAAGTAGTGATGCTGGCAATTGTAATATGCCAAATAGAAGCTGTAAAGTGCTTCCTCTAAGTGAAAAGGTGAAAAAAAATAATATGCGGAAATTGCTAAGATCTGTGGTAAGAACAAATCCTCTATCCATGAAGTTGTGAAGAAGGAAAAAGAAAGTTGTGCTAGTTTTGCTGTCACACCTCAAACTGCAAACATAATGGTGACAGTGTTTGGTAAGTGCTTAGTGAAGATGGAAAGGGCATTAAATTTGTGGGTGGAAGACATGAATAGAAAGCATTCCAATTGGTAGCAACGTATTGCACCAGAAAGCAGTGAGCCTATATGAAGATTTCAGCAAGGGAGCCCCTGAAATGAGTGCCATGACACCAAGCCACTTACTGCAAGTATGCCATGGTTACACTGATTTGGGAATAGGTTTGGACTGACAAAGATAAAAATTAGTAGAGTGGTTACATCTGCCAATGAAGAAGCTGCTGCCACATTTCCAGCAGAGTTAAAGAAGTTGACCCAGGAAAAAGGATACTATCCAAGTGAGACTTCAACTGAGAGGAAACTGGCCTCTTCTGGAAGATGTCCAGTAGAATCTACATTGATAAAAGTACAAAAGAGGCACCAGACATAAAACATGGAAGGACGAATTAGCTCTAGTGCTATGTAGTCATGCATATATAGGATTTGGTTTCTGCGGTCTCAGGCATCCACTGGGGGTCTTGGAACATTTCCCCTTGGATGAAGGGGGACTACTATAGTGGTTACCCTTAGGACTGACTGGGTGGGGCTACAAGAAAATGTCTATATCCTGATCTGTGTGCTAGTTTATACAGTGTACACATATGGAAAACATTATCAAACTACTTAAAATGTATACATGTTACTATATAAAGTTAGACCTCAAAATGTTCTTGATATGGACAAAAACAGCATGGAATGTAAATGGAGAAGACAGAATAGTATAAGAATGTATGTACTTCAATTGGAAGGAAGATATTTTGCTCAAACACAAACCAGAAATCTAAACTGCAATGCTGACCTTCCAAATCTAAAACACAATAGTATCAGTGGAAGAGCGCTAACTTGACAGTAGAGAGAAAAGAGAAACACAAACACCCCTAAAGTTGCATTTCATTGGGGCCCTAAACACCAGTAGACTCTAGCAACCTCACATAAACCCTGAAGACTCCTCTGAAGCCAGTTACAGATCACCAAGATTAGAACAATCAGCTTTTCTTGGCCCTGTTCCTATAGTACCCTTAAAGTTAGTTACTTCTAAGAAAGCAATAAAGAGGAAATGAAGCCCATTTTATTGCCTTTTATTTTCTCAACTGCAAGCTTTGTGTATTTTGTTCAAGCAAAGTCGGCTCTGTTGCCTTCTCAGTGGTATCCTCCTAGCATAATTCATGAAATGGAACAGAATTAAAGTAGCATCATAGGAACTCAGCGTGGGCTGTTAGAACATATGTGAGGAAAAAGAATCGTATTTAAGGACACAGTTCTGGCCACCAAGAACTTATTTTGTTATTCTGATGAAAGAAAATAATAGATGATCGCAGAAACTTACCAACTACTCATTTTACAAATAATTATTGAGGGTCCATTAAGTACAGATACCCTCCATGGTATCTACTTTCAAATTGCTTAATCTAATCCTTAAAACTTCAGAGCAACAGCAAAGATTAGAAAATCAAGGCAGAAGTATACAAAGGGGCTACTGAGCCCTCTCAACTTTGATAAAAAGCCATCACACCATTGCATGGAGATATATCCTTCATATGGAGACAGTGAACGGACAGAAGAGACCTCAAAGACTTGATGGAAGAATCTTACAGGTTAGACCCTTAGCACAATTCAAGTAGACAAGTAATTGTGGATTGTAGTTACTTTGTTCAGATTTTTCATGGGGGGACTATCGACGAAGATATTAAATTAAAATAGCCATCTAACTCCCAGTCTCTTCTCCCTTAAGTCTTTTGAATTGCATAGAAAACAGGAGTTATATCTCTCCTTGTTCCTCACTGATTTCAAACATTTTAGGCAGTGTCCATTTTTTGGTGTCTTCTCTTTGTCGTTAAATCCCTGCTAGACCATAATCCAAGAGAACAATCGATAGCCCTTCCTTTCGCGAAACGCTTCCCTCTGCCTGTCTGCCATCCTTCTCTTGAAGGATTAATCCATTTGCCAAGGAGGGGAAAAAAAAACGGACGGCTTTATGGATAATGTATAAAGTTAACTTTAAAACATGCAAAGGCTGCAAATCTAGTTGGATTTATATACATGCACCATTCAGCTGAGTAAGTGTTTGGGAAACCTAAGAGCTCAGTGCATTAGTGCACAGCAAGGCCATAGCAAGGAAAGAATCAAACTTGGAATCAGATTATCATACTTCCAGCAGTAGGACTTTGGGCAAGTGTGTCAACCTCTCTAGGCTTCGCTTTGTCACTTATGAAGTGGGGATGCAGCCTTTTTACTGTAAAGATAAAATAATATGGTGTCCATAAAAGGCCTTGCAAACAGTAAAGGCCCTATAACAGAATTCTTTATTCATCTATTCAGTGCTATGATCACAAAATGATCCTACCCTTTTATCTACTACCCTTACCAGAAGGCTTCCTCTTTTTTTTCATAGTTTGATTCTGTGGAAGGAAATTCTTTGTCTTCTTCCCTAAGGCTATATAGTAATCGTAGAGCTATACATTTTCTGTGGTCTAAAAACTGAACTGGAAGGTTCATATACAAGCAGGTAGAGTTTCTGAGTAGGATAATTGAGCAAAACCACATTTCTAAGATGTTTGCCAGCACAGTCTGTGTGTCTGGGAAGAGATGGGCACTGGGGCAGAGAGGCCACCAATAACTAAAATGTGGCAGGATCAGTGAATACTATTCCCTGCAGCAAGCCATTTGTTAATCCCCAACAGTAGCAGCTACCCTCCCCGGTAGCGCTGAACTTTTCAATTGGGACTAATCCCAGAGGCTTATTCTTCTTTATTCACTTAAAACCCCATTTTGAATTACTGCTGTCATGTCACCATCCTTCTTGGCATACAGTAAACTGCAGGGGGGCCACATATTTGGTTGTGCCTGACAAACAGGTTGAACCTAGCCTCTCTCAGACAAAATAAGAAGAGCAAAGAGGAAGAAACTGAGAGAAGTTATAAGAAGTCTCAGTAGTTACTGCTCCTTAAGGTGTGTCTTTCCCTCCACGGAACTGACACCTAGAGGGATGTTTGAGGAGCAGGTCAAATGTTCAAAAGAAGTTTGAAGTGTCTTCCGCAAACCTAAAGATTCAAAAGCAACATGCCTTAGGGAAATTTTTTGGTTTTACAAGATGACAACTTTACAGCCAAGAATGTCTTAGCCTCTAAGATGCTTTTTTTTTTTTTTTTTTTGAGACAGAGTCTCCCTCTGTCACCCAGGCAGGAGTGCAGTGGCATGGTCTCGGCTCACTGCAACCTCCACCTCCTGGGTTCAAGCGATTCTCCTGCCTCAGCTTCCCAAAAGTAGCTGGGATTACAGGTGTGCACCACCACGCCCAGTGCCTCTAAGACGCTTTAATATAAAAAGGCGTGACCAGGTGCAGTGGCTCACCCCTGTAATCCCAGCACTTTGGGAGGCCGAGGTGGGTGGATCACAAGGTTAGGAGTTCAAGAACAGCCTGGCCAATATGATGAAACCCCATCTCTACTAAAAATACAAAAATTAGTCAGGCGTTGTGGCAGGCACCTTTAGTCTCAGCTACTTGGGATGCTGAGGCAGGAGAATCGCTTGAACCCGGGAGGCGGAGGTTGCAGTAAGCTGAGATCGTGCCACTGCACTCCAGCCTGTGAGACAGAGTGAGACTCCATTAAAAAAAAAAAAAAAAAAAAAAAAAAAGGTGTATTATGGAGAAAGCGAGCATTTTTCTTCTCATGCAGCTTTCCTTTGAGCTAAATATGACACCAGTAAATCCAACAAAAAGAAAAAATATTAAGGGTCGGTGTGTTCTAATTCCTCCTACCTCATACAAATTTATAAACCGAATACAACTGTATTTCAGTATCCACAACTTTTTTACCTGCTGCTCAATTTGTTAGTAAGAAATGAATTTTTGTCACCCACAGAGTTCAGCCATCTGAAAGTTCCCACTTACTAGGAAATGGTACAGACTTTTCTTCTTCGCTCTCCTTTTGAAAACTAAAAGACTAAGATAGTAACCTTCTTCAGCCCTTGCAATTAAGACAATTTTCATCAGACAAGCCTGTCTTATCATTATCACATGATGATGGTTCACACCCAGTGAGGGCCTATGTGCCAAGTACCTCTCTCAATATTTTGTGTATTAACTCATTTAATTCCTACACCCATTTCTAGGAATCTTACCCTCATTTTATAGATGAGGAAGTAAGACACAGAGAAGAGAGGTTAACTAAGTTGCCTGAGGTGACCATAGAGGAATTTGAGCCAAGGGGGTCTGGCTTCAGAGGCTGAACTCTTAATCATCACTCTCTATTGACTCACATGAAATACACTTGGGTTCACCGAACCTACCATTTTCATGGTGTTCCAGGTTTTCTTTGAAGACTGTTGGTGGAGTTGAGGTATACAGGACAGTCATCTCCTTATCAGAGAGATAAATGAGGGGTCCATATAATTGTATGTGCTTATAGATACTAGTGAGTTTATAAAATTAAGCAATTAGTAAATTCCCTATTTGTCCCAAAGCAGTTGTGAAAGCTGATGCAAAGGGATAGAACCACAGCATGTCAGATCTGAAAGGAACTTTAGAAATCACCTTCACTAACTTTCATCAGCGGGGAGTCTAAGGTTCAGAAAGAGCCCACGATTTCTTCAGGGTGAAAAAGGCATCCGACAGAGAGCTAGGATGCTTTATTAAGTCTGTAAGGATTGTTCCCTAACGTCTGCTCTCTAGATTTCTCTTTCACTGTAAACCTTTCTCTATGCAACAGTAACCACTCCCGTGGTTTTAACTATGATTGGTATGCTGATATCTCTCAAATTTCTATCTCTAGATAGGGCTGACATCTCCAGACTGTCACATACAGTTACTTATGAGACATTATGTTCCACAGATTCTTCAAACACATCTACACATGAACTCCGCTCTACCCCAAACCCACTACAGCAGTGGTCCCCAACCTTTTTGGCACCAGACCAGTTTTAAGGAAAACCATTTTCCCATGGGATGGGGTGGGCAGTGGAAGGGGGATGGTTTTGGGATAAAACTATTCTACCTCACATCATTAGGCATCAGATTCTCATAAGGAGTGAGCACGAGATCCCTCACATGCACAGTTCATAATAGGGTTTGTGCTTCTATGAGAATCTAAATGCTGCCACTGATCCAACAGGAGGTAGGGCTCAGGCAGTCACGCTCGCTTGCCCACCACTCACCTCCTGCTGTGTGGCCTGGTTCCAGTCCACATCCCAGGGGCTGGGGACCCCGTACTACAGCACTTCTTTTGAGCATGAATCACACAACAATCTTTACAGACCACCAAGTCAATACTTAAATTATTCTAGATCGTTCTCTCCTTTGCCCTTATTTTGACCCTGAGAAGTCAGACCCCAGCAAGGTCAGAACTGGTGGCAAAAGGCAGGAAAAGAAAGCAACAGAATCATGCCCCTCCTTAGGAGCTGAGATTTTTAACCTGCCACGCCCCTTCCTGAGGGAGAGGAGTAGGTACAGTGAAGTTGGAGGCTTTGCTAATTGCTTACTACTGTACACTTGAGATACCAGCTTGAAACAGTAATTTGACATGTTGGTGGGATATTTTATTGCCTAAGAGTGAGAAGAAAGAATGGTTCCTGAATTTTCATTCAGAAGCCAGGGAAGACCATTCCCCACTGAATACATTTATAGGAAAGGGCAAAAATACAGAGTATTTCTGATTATATTCCACGAGAGCTGCTTATTGCATAAAGAAGGACAGAGGTCACTTGTCAGAAATGCTAAAGAAATAAGAACTGTTGATTTTTCAGGGGTAGGGGCAAGAACTGGTGATCTGGAGAGAGAGCTCAAGTAGAGGCCTAGGAGACAAGGCGTGGAAAACCCAGAAAAGAGGAGCCGCACCACCATTGGCAGATGGTAAGAAACTGGAGGCAGTGAGATAGGCCTGCCTATCTCAATAATTTGGCTAATTCAAATTGAAAAAATATTTTTCAAGTTCCAACTGGGTGCCAGGTACCCTCGTAGGCATTTTCACAAAGAACAAGAGGAAAGCAAGCAATGTCATGCCACCGTAATAGGCCACAGAAGTGTTCTTGAGGACAGAATTTCTTTAACATTTGTTCTTTCCTGAGAAGTAACTAGAGGTAAGAAAAATACTAATGATACAAAAGAAAAGGCAAAAGGGACCAAAAGCCTAGAGTGGATTGAGGGGACAGAAGTAAAGGCACAAATAAAAGGTTACAAATATTTGTTTAAAGTCTACAAAATAAACCTTAGCTTGAGATTAGCCAAATCTGGGGAAACTACATTGTTCCTTTTTCATAAATAATTGCTAGTTACACTTTCAGTGTTCTGCTTATGTTTAACCCGACCCATCATTAACAATATAAAAACATCTGCCCTTCAGCAAAAATGAAGGGAAAATGCAATTAATACTACTGCTTTTAGAATACTTCACAGATCTGGCCATCAGATGTAGAATATAAGCTGGAAAAAAGCACAGCCCAGCACGAGTGACAGTGAAAACCTGCCCCATTTTTCCTACTTAATTTGCTCTTGGAAAATGTAAAATTGAAAGGCTCAATTAATCTTAATGATGTGTCAAAGAACAGGAAGATTTCCCAGGGCTAAAAAGCATTCTGCACATGCCTCAGATTCAAAAGAAAGAATGCATTGAGGAAGATGTAGACAATGGCCAGTTCCTCACAAAGGTAGCCTTTAATTTTTAAAATAATTTTTCAATTTTAAAAATAATACAAGGGAAATAGGGATGTGTTACTGGGAATAAACAAATTGTACATTTACTGAGGCAAACATCTCATCATTTGTTCAAATGCTTCCATGCCTTTTCCCAACAAGGCAACTATGACTAGCCAATTTCTAAAGGTACTGTTTTATGAGCAAGAGTGGGGAAGGGTTGCCCAGTATCTCTACTTTATTATCAGCACCAGGAGTTTCTACTGAAACGCCTCCAGGGGCCAATAACAGATGATAACTGTCGGGTGACAGCACTGAGAGAATACAGCATTTGCACTTAGCAGACTGGAGAGCCCCAGGAACCTAAAGGTGGCTGAGAGCCACTGCTCAATTCCACCCAACTGTTGCCTTTGCAGAAAAGGATGCCATACATTGGCCAAGCTTCTAATTTTTTAATAGAAGTTTAAAATCTAGATTTTTTAAAAGGGGGATACTCAACATTTGTAGATATTCAACTAAAAAATCAAATTTAAAAGTAAAACATAGGGTAGACCTAATCAAAAGGTTCCTAAAGACTGGCTTAGACTCTGAGGACAAGCTGTGACCTCTGACAACCCATTCTTCTCTCTCCTTACTTTTACAGTCTGTGCCTTCCTTCCCCAGGACTGGGAATTCCTCTTCTGCCCCTTGATGATCACTGCTCCATAAAGTCCTTTGTTATTTTTATTTATACCCAACTCCTGTCTCTGGCTACATGCTCTTTGAGAAAGGGCAGCCACTGTGTCTTATAGGTAAAGTGTCCTGCAGCGCTTAACGTAGGGCCTGGGGTATGTCACATACATCTGAATGATGGTGTAAACTCAGAAACTTCTCCTAATGGATCACGTATACAGCTACTTTTTCCTTTTCTTCCCACTTCTAATCCCACCTACACAGTTACAACTAGCCATCCATCTTACTGATTTTCTCTTGTTGTTTCCAATAATTTTTCGGTTGATTCTTTCTAGCTGTGCAATTCAAACATCTGCAAATAATATTAGGTTTGCAACTTCCACCCCAATATTTATGGCTATTATTTCCTTCTCTTATCTCCTGACTGGTACTTTCTATGTAAGGTTTATAATTTCAGTGGAAGTCAGCATTCTTATCATATATTTGATTTAAATGGGAATGCATTCTACTTATTTTACTGTTTTATTTTTTTCTTTTTATTTAGAAATATGTGTCAAATTTTTTTGTTACCATAAACTGCTTTTATTTATTCCTTTAAAAGTTTATTTTACTGGCATATAATTTAGTGCACTAAAATTCACCCTTTTAAAGAATACAGTTCAGTTAGTTTTGAAAAATTTACACAGTCATGTAACTACTGCACAAATTAATGTGCTAGTAGGCATTGCATTTTAGTATTTTTGGCACCTATTAAGATGACCGTACAGGTTTTCCTTTTTTCATATAATACGTGGAGTAGCTTCTCCAATATTAGCCAAGCTTAAATTCTTGTAATGTACCCACTTGATCATGGTGTTTATTTAATGCATTGCTAAATTATTTATTTTTTTAAGACACAGTCTTGCTCTGTTGCCCAGGCTGGAGTAGAGTGGCACAATCTTGGCTGACTGCAACCTCTGCCTCCCAGGTTCAAGCTATTCCCCTGCCTCAGCCTCCCAAGTAGATGGGATTACAGGTGTGTGCCACCATGCCCGGCTAATTTTTGTGTTTTTAGTAGAGATGGGGCTTCACCATGTTGGCCAGGCTCATCTTGAACTCCTGGCCTCAAGAGATCCACCTGCCTCGGCCTCCCAAAGTGCTGGGATTACAGGCATGAGCCACAGCACCCAGCCTGCATTGGTAAATTCTATTTCATGGTATTTTATGAGAGAGTTTTGTATCAAGATTGATCTTCAGTGTATATGCACATACAGGCACATGCCCATGCCAGCTATCTTTGTGAAGTTTTGGTACTAAGATCATTTTGGTATCTTAAAAAATCTTGAAAGTCTGTCTTTTGCTCTATACTTAGAAAAAATTGAAATAGTAATGTGACCATCTGTCAGGTTTACGCGGGGCATTCTAGTTTATACTGATCCTATCAATTAAAGCTCCTGTCAATAAATTACATAGTTGCCCTACTTAATATCAATATCCCCGAATGTTTGAAGAATTTACTGGGGCCATCTGGGGGTCTGCACTTTGAATTTAGAAAGCACCTTTTGATAACATTTTCATTTCTTTCATGGTTACTGACTCTCTCTCCTGGGGCCACTTTAATAAAGTGAATTTTCCTAGAAATAGCACTCACTTCACCTATCAAGACAGACACATTTATAACAATAGTTTTTGATTATACAAAATATATGTATTTCATATATAAAAAACAGCAAAAAACAAAGTAAAAGTTTCTGGCAATCCATTATCCAGTGGTAGCCTCTGTTAACATTTTGTTAACCAAGACTTGTCCACCAAGTCTTAGTGTACATTCTTTTTAATCATAAATGAGACTATATTATACATACCAGTTTGCCACCTCCTTACCATATTATATCATCTTTTCCTACACAGTATCATTTTATATAGCTACAAGGTACTCCATGAATAAAGGAACCATAATTTGATTATCTACTAATGGAAATTTAAGGTGTTTCCAATATTTGAGATTAGAAAGAATGCTATCATTAATATCATTGTCTTTATTTTTTGGCCCCTTGTCCAATTACTTCCTAAGGTTTAATTCCCAGCAATGGAACTGCTAGATCAGAGGACATGTATTATCAAGGCTTCTTGTAAACACATCACCCTTGAGAAAGTCTACATCAATTGACACTCCCAACACATCTGACAGGGCTTGTTCTCCATCTCTACTTCAACCTTGCTATTATCATTCTTCCTAACCTTAGACTTTCGTAACAAAAAGTGGCACTGTTTTGTTTTTTAAATCTGCATTTTTAAAACTAATTAACAAATTAGACATTTTAATGTGCTTTTGGCCCTTCTCAATAAATGGCAAATCACTTTCTATAATCTATTAGTATTTCTCTAAACACAAAATAGCCATAATTTTATTCATTTCTTAAAATATTAGGTCCTATTTTGATGGAGAATTTATTAAAAAAAAAAAAAAAAGCAGGCCTTGTACATTTAAAAATAGCTCTGGCACTTCTGCTTGGAACTTTGCTTTAATCCAAGTCAGACAAGAGAGAAGTACCATTTTCTCCATGTTGAATTAATAAAAATTTATACTAGGCATCATTATGAAATATTTTGCTAGAACACAGAATTCAGTACAGCACAGGTACCCCCTCAAGTTTTCAGTAAAGTATAATCATTTTAATAAATATTTTCTGACGCAGTTGCATTTCCAACTGCTCCATGGAACAGACCATTAAAATGATATAGTGGCAAGTTCTGTTTCATCACAATGCCAACATCTGTAATGTTTGAAATATTAAAAATTAGAAATGCAGTTTTTCTCAGAGCTTTCATTTTTAAATAAGCACCCATTATGAACAATTGTAACTGATTTCCTTTGGAGCAAAAACATGGTAAACACTCACTTAAAAAAAAAAAAAACAAAAAAAAAACAAAAAAAACCCAGTTAAGAGCAAATAACCTGCAAGTGAATTCAAGAAAATGAGTAGTGATTGCAGCATTCTATCAAAGCATTTTTGTTGAAATGCTTTAAAACAATATTCAGAATGCATGTTCTAAAAGGCAGGGAATTTACATGGGCCTTCTTCACTTTTTTTAAAAAAATTAGTTTTATTTTAAAATGCAATGTCCAATATGCTTCAGTAAATAACCGTTGCTAAAGAAATCAAGGTAATTACAATTTCTAACATAAAATCAGTTTTTCTTTGCTACATTGATGTTTATGGTTAAGAGACCACAGAATGAAAGTGAGGACAAGAAAAACTTTATCACCTGTAAATAGCATAAATTATTTGTCTTTGCTAGCATTACTACTTTTTGTTTTGACAAATTATTGCCTAATTTGTCTGAGCTTACAATGCTTGGTAGAATGTATAAGATAACATTATACCATTGAACAGTAGTATGAAAATCCAGTAAAATAAATGTTTATATCCCTAAAGTATTCAGTAGAAAGATTCCAAAATTCTAAAGGCCTATAGTAGTACCTTGATGAGTTAAGTTTATTATTATACAAATACAGCAACTTCATGAGACAAATCTTATACTCCCAACTCATTCATTTAACTACAGGTCCTCAAAGAGATTGGATCTCAAAATCTAATGTGAGAGATGATTAAAACAAGTTAGGCAAATAAGATGACATTTAGAAGTGGAAATGCCAGTACTATGTAATCAATAGTACTGTGAATTCTCCCACAGTGGATGGGCTGAACTGACTATTCCCAGAAATAACTCACTGCTGAGGGGCTGAATGCAATGAATAGATGAACACTATGGAGACCATTTAGTGTTGAGATTAAAGTAAACCCCAAAATATCACCAAAGAGCAGCCAACATTAAAGAAAATCAAGATGAACTGGAAAACCGACTTCTCCTGAAAGGATGCTGAAACGAATGTGGTGATTCAAAAACAAAAATTAAAAAAGTTGTTATAGTAGAGGGGTGTCAAAAAAAAGGGATATCTGTAAAAGGAGAGAGAGGAGAAAATCAGAATGTCACCAGCATTTCCAGAGAAGCTGTCAGCCAGGTCCTGTTTCTCATCTCTCTGGCAGACAGGTAGTAAGTGAACAAGGCTGATCCACCAGTCCTTCAAAACATTTATTTACATTTACTCTGACTCTCTTCATCCACACTTAAGAAACTGTTTGATGTTAACACAGGAGCTCAAGGAGATTTACCAATTCATGGGAAGGAAATACACCACCTCATTGCCGTAATTATCACAGCATGCTGAGTAGTTTCTATTTTGAGTGTAAATTGATAAAATGGCATCTTTCTTCATCAGTCTCTCTGATGATTTTGAGTAGTATGCATCAATTCATGGGATCTAATCAGCCTTGCCAAATGATGACACAGAGTTTATACATCTACAGAGCTGCGAATCATATTATTTTTTTAAAAATCCTTCACAATTTCCCCAGCCAACAGTATTACGTCAAAACTTCTTAGCACAGGCTATATAGCTTTTGTCTAATTTTTCAACCTTATGTAACATCATTGTGATCATCATCTACAATGGCAGCTTACATTTGTTGAGTGCTTTTTATATATCAGGCCTAACCTAAGCATTTTACTGATGATATCTCATTCAAAACTCACAAAACCCCATGAGGGAGGTAGTGTTGTTTTCTTGGTTTTACTAATTAGGGAAGTAAAGCACAGGAAGGTTAAACGCTTTGCCTCATCACATGCCCACATGAATCTCACACTTCAGTCATACTCAGGTATCTGTAAGTCTTGTAAATGTAGCATGCTTTTGCATACCTCTGTTCCTCTGCACAGGCTGCTAGCTTGGCCCAGAAAATCACCCAACTTTTTCTTGTCTCACCATTTCCTATCGATCCTTCAAGACTCCGTTTGAGCAAAGCTTCCTCTGAAAACCCAGACAGCCCAGTCCATTCTAGGAAAAGTCAGATGCTCCCTTCTTCTGTGCTGTTATTACCATATGCACCAATTCACACATAACGTGAGTCTGTTTGCGAATCTGTTCCCCACTGTGCACAGCCTCTCTCATAGAGAATGCCAGGGTCTCTGCATAAAGAGAGGCCTCACATTCTATAACTGTGCTACTCCAGAGGGTACCAGTCATATAGACTACAGAGTGAGGAAAATGGCAACTCTTGGAGTTGCACACTATGGCAGCTCTAAGGATAGTATCCCCATTGTCGTCTAAAGGAAGAGGCACATAGCATACACTCATTAACTTTTCTAAGTGACTGAGTGGCTGAAACAGGGATCAAAATAAATGTGAATTGGAACTTAATCATTGAGCCCTGTCAACCAACTTATTATCCTCCAAACCAACGCTTCATAAAGGCAAGTCTAAATAATACCATGAACCTAAAGATAAGCGTTAATTCTGTTGCCCACTGTAAGAACATTCAGAAAAATCTCTGCTTTATCTCTTCTATATCAGCTTCCTTTGCAGTTTCTTTAAATGTTAACAATAAATTTTGAAGATTTCCTTGTAAGCCTGTGATAATGGCATAATTAATCTGAAAATAGATGTGGCATTTCCAAAGATGCAAATAATTATAGTGAGAACTAGACATAAAAAAATCTACCCAAGAGTGGACAGAAATGCAAATACAGTCTAATTTTTCTGTTTTAATGAACATGGTCACTGTGGACATTATGAATCTGTATTCAGAAAAACTACATTCCACAACTGTCAACCACCTGCTCAGCAGGGAGAAAAAACTACACAATGAACTCTGGCAAACATTTATGATATTTTTGATTAGAAGTAAAAAAAAAAAATTAAGCTTAGACAATACATTCTATTTCTTTTAAAAGGACACAGTTTCTGTCTTTTCGTGGATAGGAACATGATCTTTATTTTAAAATGCAAAGGTCACCTACATCTAGGTAAGGTTAGATTATTTTACCTAAGTCCTAAAAGAACCTTCTACACATAACCAGCTTTAAGAAATAGCTGGAGATTTTGACAGCCTTCCCTGAAGGGAATCTCTTCAGTTAACAGGACATTACTTAGCCTTAATTTTTTTTAGTTGATTCCTGCCATTCATTAACTGATTCAGAGTAGGAAAGGGGAACAGAGGAAAAGAAATTACTAGCTCTGCAATTATTGCTTAAACTTTAAAAACTCAGAAACATGGCGATATGATAGGCAGAGTAATGGCTGCCAAAAGATGTCCATATCCTTACCCCTGGAAACTGTGCCTATAGTCTATCACATGGCGAGCGGGAATCAAGGTTGGAGGTGAAGTTAAGATTACTAATCAAATGACTTTAAAATAAGATTATTCTGGATTATGCAGTGGGCACAGTGTACTCACAAGAATTCTTTTAAGAGGGAGGCAGAAGAGTCAGTGTACGAGTGGTATGATGTGAGAAAGACTTAACCGGCTACTGCGGCTTTGAAGATGGAAGAAGACCATAAGCCAAGGAATACAATCTAACTCTAGAATCTGGAAAAGGTAAGAAGAGGAATTCTTCCCCAGAGCCTCCAAAAGGAAGCTAGGTATCTTTAATTTTAGTCCAATGCCTTGTAGACATCTTAATTTTAGTCCAATGAGACCGATTTTGGGCTTCTCACTTCCAGAAATATAAGAGAATAAATTTGCATTGTTTTAAGCCACTAATTCTGTGTAAATTTGTTATAGCAGCAATAAGAAATGAATACAGGCAATTTCACCTAAGAGAAGAAATAAATTACTTCTATAATCTCTAAAGCATGTGAATATTCCCCCAAAGGAGAGCCAAGAGCTCCAGCAGACTACCATATCTTAACGATCATTCCCTTCTCCACCATAACCCTTCCCAGCAATTTTAGAGCAACAGTCTGAAATATCTTTGAATTGGTATGGAATTTTGAAGCTTTGTGCATAGAAGATTCATTCCATTTTACAAGAGCCAGAGAGACCACAGAGAGGAACATCTGGTCCACTCCATGTAACTAATGTGCATGTGAAAACATCCACATCAGAAGGCTTGGGTAATACTATACTCCAGGTCTCACAGTTAGTTAGTTGCAGAGCCAATATAAGAATTTTCATTCTCTCTCTCTCTCTCTCCAGTTCTTCTCCAATTCCTTATGCTATTAGTAACTAGGATTAAACACTATGCATAAAACTAAAACTAAAACCAAAATGTTCATTATCTGCCAGATTACAACCATCAGGAAATATGTATGTGCTTTTATGAGGTAGAACATGTCAATAGGAAAATTTGAGAATAGAACCCTTCAGAATGAAGCCAAAAATACCTTTACACCCCCTGCCAGCAAGGCATATGTTCATTTATTTTCAGCGTATTTGTGAGCTCCTATGTGTTATTATGCTAATACTAGGGGCAGAGCTTTAAGCAGAATAGTCATGGTTTTTTGGACTCAAGGAGCTTTCAGTCTGGAGGTGAGGACAGAGAGATAAGAAATGGGGTCTCTCTGTTAGCTAAATGTTAAACCACAACTTAGAAAAGAGTCCAGCAGAGTGAGCTGATCTTCATGGTTTGTCTCTGGATCATGGACTGTTCCAAAGTCTTAACAACTAGATAGACCAACAACTCACTCACTCTGAGAAATGTGGGTAAGAATTCTCCTTTTCACAGAACTCCAGCCTCAGCAACTAATAAGAAACACCACTAGACACTGGTGTCAGTGAGTTAAGCTGGTGATAACTTAGCTCCCTCATTTCACTGTCCACCTCCATTGCATTTCGTTGGAATAGTCCTGTTTGGTTTTTTTTTCACTGAAGACTTCTGTTTGCTTCAGGCTGGAATGTATGGTTAAAGGAAATTTTTCAGAGAAAGAGTAGTTTGACAACAATATTTTTAGTTCTGATTAACTAGAAGTAGTTTTTATTGATTTGTGAGAAGTACTGGGTAAAGCAATGGATGGAGGACCCATCACAAAAGAGAGCTGCGCTCATGGCTGAGTTACGTGAACTGTGCCACAAAGCTGAGCCTGTAGTTAGCCACAGATATTTTGCACACCAAATTGTTTTATATTGTATTACTACATTTAATACATTTAGCCCTAAATTTGTTACCCTTAATAAAGGGTAATCTAGATCTCCTTATGTCATGACTAAGACAATATGAAAATGTAGCTTCTAGCCAACCCTGCTTGCTGCTTGAAATATTTCTTTTTGAGACGGAGACTCACTTTGTCACCCAGACTGGAGTGCAGTGGCACGATCTCAGTTCACTGCAATCTCCACCTCCTGGTGGAGGATCTCCTGATCTGCCTGCCTCGGAAATATTTCAGGCTGGGCGCTATACCTCATGCCTGTAATCCCAACACTTTGGGAGGCCGAGGTGGGTGGATCACGAGGTCAGGAGATGAAGACCATCCTGGCCAACATGGTGAAACCTCGTCTCTACTAAAAGTACAAAAAATTAGCCAGACATGGTGGCATGCGCCTGTAATCCCAGCAACTTGGGAGGCTGAGGCAGGAGAATCGCTTGAATCTAAGAGGTGAAGGTTGCAGTGAGCCGAGATGGTGCCACTGCACTCCAGCCTGGGCAACAGAGTGAGACTCCGTCTCAAAAAAAAAAAAAAAAAATTCTGTTCATTTTTTACGAAAGCCATATGTTAGACGATTGCTGTCTGATGAAAATTTTAATATAAACCATACAAGTAATTTAAATTTTTCTGGTAGTCATATTTTAAAATATACAATGTAACAGGTGAAATTTTCATAATATATTTTAAAACTCAGTATACAAAAATGTTTCAGTATAAAATCAATATAAAAAGTGAAGAGATTTCACATCATTTCCTACTAAATTTTCAATATTTGAATTGCAGTTTATACTTACTGCACATCTCATGTCAGGTGTTAAATTTTCTTTGAAAATATTGATTGTATTTATACATTCTGACAATCTTAATTGGTGTGTTTAGAATATTTATATCTAGTGTACTTTTTGACATGGTTGAATTTAGAGATGCCATTTTAATACTTGTTTTCTGTTTGTTTCTTCTGTTTTTCATTCCTGAGTCTTCCCTTTCCTGCCTTCTTTTGGGTTATTTGTATATTTTTTAGTATTCCATTTTAATCTATGTGGTTTTTTTGACATGTTTTATAGTTTTCTAAGTGGCTGCCCTAGAGATTACAATACACATGCTGTGCTTAACTTTAAACAGTCTACTGAGAGTATCTTACCACTTCAATTGGAATGTAAAAATCTTAATACCCTATAGGTCCCCCTTACTCTCCCCGCTTTATGCAGTCATTGAAAACCTCATCAGACAACATTTGTTTTCTTTCAACCATTATGCATATTTTAGAGAACTAAAGAGGAAAAGATGAGTCTAGTGTATTTACCAGATATTCACCATTTCTATTTTTTTGCCTTCATTCCAGATGTTCTAAATTCTTTTCTGGCATCATTTCCCTTCTGTCTGAAGAACTTCCTTTAGCAATTTTCTTATACAAGGTCTACTACTGGCAACGAATTCTCTTAGTTTCCCTTCATCTGAGAATGTCTGAAAGTTCCTGAAGGATATTTTTGCTGAATATAGAACTCTGAGTTGACAATTATTTTCTCTTAGTAGTTTTAAAATGTTATGTAACTTTCTCCATGATGAGAAATACACAGTCATTCAAATCATTGTTTCTCTATAGGTAATGCATTATTTTCCTCTGTTTTAAAGATTTTTCTTGTCTTTGGTTTTCAGCAGTTTGATGATAATATGTTTGGGTGAGATTTACTTGGGTTCATGTTTGGGGTTTTATGAGCTTCTTGAATCTGTAACTTTATGCCAAATCTTGGAATTATTCAGTTATTATTGTTTCAAATCTTATTCTAGTGCCACACTTTTCTCCCCTCTTTTCCTGGGGCTCTGATGCCATGAACATTAGATCTTTTATTATTATTCCACAAGTCCATGAGGTTGTGCTTCCCTTCTCTCCCCCAATCTTTTTTCTCTTTATTGTTCATTTTATACAATTTCTGTTGAGCTATCTGCAAATTCACTGACTTTCCTTTCTTTTCACCTCCATTCAGTTGTTGAGCCTACTTAGTGAGTTTTAAGAATTGTGGTTATTGCATTTTTAAAGTTTAAAATTTTAATTTGATTCTTCTTTATATCGTGTATTCATTTGCTGAGAATTTCTTTTTGTTTCGGAAGTGATTGTCTTTACTTTTTGAGCATTTTTATAACAGCTGCTTTAAAAGTCTGTCAGATAATTCAAACATCTTTGCCATTTCAGTATTGGCCTCTGTCAATTGTCTTTCCCCATAAAAATTGGTAATTTTCCTGGTTCTTCATCTGCCAAGTAATTTTGGGTTGTATCCTAGACATTAGGAACACTCTATTACAAGACTCTGTGTTTTGTTTAAATCCTACTGAGAATGTTGCCATTTTTGTCTTAGCAGGCAATTGTCCTGAATAGCTTCAGGCTTGAAGTTCTAAATCCTCTTCTGTGGGTTGTGTTTCCAACATCAGTTTAGCTCTCAGTTTAGTCCTTTGTAGAGACTTCCACTTCTGGCCACAATGAAGTAACAGGAATCAGATTTACATTTCTTTTGTCAATTTGGTGGAACTTCAAATTCTGGTCATTTCCCCTCATCATCCTGCCACTATTTACTTTTCAGGGTCCTCAAATAGCTGCTTCATGCATTCTCTCCAGGTTTTATAGCTGCATTCAGTGAAAGAGTCAGAGTAAACTGTGCTTACTTCATCTTATCTGGAACTGGAATCTTACTATATTTAGATTTCATAAAATCTAAATCGAAAAAGTAGACTCATATACCCAGTTGCTCCAAACATACATAAATGTTTTCTAATAACTAAATGAGTATCAGTTTTTAAATTAAAAATAATTTTAAAATCACATATTCAGCCACACTTTAAAGGGCTTAGTATCCACACACGGCCAAAGCATTCTTAAAAAGTCATAGTAAAAAATTTACAAGAGAGAACAGGAGTATAACCAAAGGTCTAAAACGAGCATCCTCCACTACTGACTCTCTCAGAGAGAAAGAGGTAGGAACTCACATTTTTCAAGGCCTTAAAAAAAAAAATCATAATGAAGTCCCCTAGTTCTCTTCAGTCAGGATAAACCAGACCTAAGTTGAATGAAACTAGGTCTCTGAAGTTTCTCCCATCTGAGTTTTGCTACCTTGGCCAGTAGTGCCAACCTCTTTTTTTTTAAGCCACCGTCCATGTCACAAATGTAATTTTTTAACTGATATTCTAATCTTGTCTTTTAAAATAGGAAATTAATATTCTGGAAATATACTGCCAAATACTATAGCCACTAGCTACTAGCCACATACGGCCATTTAGTATTTGCCTGTAACTGACAGGGTGAATTTTACATTTTATTTAATGGTAATTAAACTTGTAAAAAAAACTGATGCTGGTTTCAGCTCTTGGGAAACTGTTGAGTTGGAACAACTTGGGAATGTGAGTCTACTTTTTCAATTAGGAAAGTTATGAAATCTAAGTGAAGATTAGGTATTTCTAATGAAACTTGCATGTCTAAAGTGGTATGGGCTATAAGTATAAAATATACACCGGATTTGGCAGATTTAGTCTGAATGAGAAATAGAAAATATATTAATAATTTTTCATAATTGATTACCTGTTGAAATGATATTCTTGATATATTAGGCTAAACAAAATATATCATTAAGATTAGTTTTTCTTGTTTCTTTTTACTTTTTAAATATGGATAATATGAAATATAAAATTACATATGTGGCTCTCATTATATTTCTATCAGACTACGCTGTTCTAAATCTCTTCTAAAGATTGAGATACGAATATTTTAAACTGAAAGTCTAGAAAATGGAAATATAGGCAAAAAGATAAGATATTTGTTTGGTGCAAAGAATAAATGATAGAGGAAATGTGGACAGAAGAATAACATATGTACACATTATCAGAATCCTTGAACAAGGTGAAAGATAAAAGAAAATTCTTTTCTAGTTCCCTTTATTTTCAAACAATTGAAATGCAAAGATGATTAGGACAAAAAGATGTTCAAAATTACTCTTTTTAATACTATCTTTGTTTGTTGGTAGGCTGTTAATTTACAGATGACCTTGTAAAACAAAAACTGTAAACGAAGAATGAATACACAGACTGCAGACTGCATAGCAGCTACTATACATTTTTAGACTTCTATTTTTTCCCACAAATGTGTCAAGCTGACAAAATAAGAATATAAGCAATTTACAAACTCTTCACATTAAATTCGAATTCAAGCTCTCCCTTTTTTGGCTTTGAAAATGGAAATATATCTGCTATAAGTTTCTAGAACTAATATTACACAATGGAGGGAGATATGTTGACTTCTCAAACAGGGGAATCTTAAAAAATATTTATGTGAAATAACACATGGCCAAAGGCCCTAAAAAGTCTCCGGAATTTGGCCTTAGGAATAAGACAATTTATCCAGCCTCCTCTTCCACACGATTCTTTGTGCACAACAGGAATAAGTCTACATTGTTAAGAGTCTGTAATCAGTGCCAGACGACTGATCAAAGTTGGCAAAGTGGGGCCAGCTTTCAGAGGCCACCCAGTTGCTGAAAGAAAAGGAGTATTTTGTTCAGATGACCTTAAGCTTCCTAGAGGTCAGGCAGGATGATCTAAGCATTGTTTTTCAGGCTCTCTGAAGACACCTGGATCAAGGACTATTTGAAGACTATGGGTGAACCATGCTGAGTTCAACCTGGGATTCATCTCCAGCTCCACCCATTTCTAGGGTTGCACAGATCACCTCTTACTTCAGATTCCCACAGCCCAACTTGCCTAAATAAGTCTAGTTTTCTTATTTAAATGCTCCACCATCTAGGAAAAACATATGTGATTGTCATGTTTAGATAAAAGGACATTATACAAACCAGTATGTGGTGTGATAGCAATTACTCAGACACAAAACAACTATAAATACCAACAGTGGTTATCCCTAGTAACAGGCTTAAATTCCCTCTATTTTTCAATATTTCCCACATTTTAAGGAGGAAAAATCTTGTATTACATATACAGAGCAACTTATTCTTTGTATGGGGGAGCAGTAAGAAACAAAAAGGGTCTGCATCTATGAAAGTACATGAATATAGTTTAAATTAGCATCTTCCTTTGACATTAGCACCTAATACATTTATGATATTTGCGAACTCCTTGTGATATCAGTAAGCAGAGGTATACTCATAAACGTGCTTTTAAGGTGCCATGGTGCTAACCCAAAACACAGATCAGTAGTAAAAACAAAAGTGAATTATTTAGGAAGGCAGTCTCCAAAGTTAGAAAACAATAAGAGGAAAACATTTCTTTTTTGAAGTATGAGTGTAAACTTCAGCCATTCAGTCACACTGTACATCAAAGGTCTTGACAATTCTGCATGAAAAATTAGGGCTTTACATTACATGAATTTTTGATCTACTTTCTTAACAATTACAATGCATTTCAAATTACTTCTTACAGATCTTTCAAAGTTCAGCAAGGCAGACAGAGAAGCACAATAAAATTTATTTATTTATTAGCTCAATTGGTCACTGTTTAGTCATAGAGTTTCAGGTAACTATAGTTGCCATTTTCACAGAGTTCAACTGCTATATGTCAAGAAGATCACATATAGGTGATATGTTATTAAAAATATCTTATTTGTGGAAAAAAAGAAACTAGCACTGGCAGAGTACTGTAGGAAGAGAACCAAAATCATTTATGATAGTGAAACTCTAGTGACATTCCCTTTAAAGTCAGAAAAAAGATTCCTCCTATAACCCCTGTTATTTTAATAACTTTCTAGAAGTATTAGCCAAAACAATAAAAATTATAAATAATGTAAACTGGAAGATAAAATTATTTGGAAATTATATGATAATCCATTGACAAAATTCAGTAGAATCACCTGAAAATAAGATCAGAGCCAATATATAAAAATCAATAGCTTCCCTAATTTCTAGAAAGAACCAGGTAAAAAATACAATGGGGTAAAAATTCACATTGACAAAGGAAAAAAAGAGTACTAAACAAACAAACTACATTCAAAAGAGAGGTGTACAGAACAAACATTTAAAAATAATGGAACATAAAACAAGACTTAATAAAATAATTCACCATCCTACTGAATGTTAAAGCTTAATTACAAAGATGATAATGTTTCCTCAAATAAATGTAGGAATGCAATGGAGTTACAATAAATATCCCACCAGCAGTTTTGTTTAGAACTTGACAAAATTACTCTAATGTCCTTCTAGAAGAATAATCATGAAGAATATTCAAGAAGGGCCAGGCATGGTAGCTCATGCCTGTAATCCCAGCACTTTGGGAGGCCAAGGCAGGTGGATCACCTGAGGTCAGGAGTTCAAGACCAGCCTGGCCAACATGGCAAAACCCCATCTCTACCAAAAATTCAAAAATTAGCCAGGCATGGTGGTGCACGCCTGTAGTCCTAACTAGTAGGAAGGCTGCTACAGGAGAATCGCTTGAACCCGGGAGGTTGAAATTGCAGTGAGCTGAGATTGTGCCACTGCACTCCATCCTGGGTGACAGAGTGAGACTCAGTCTCAAAAAAGTTTAAAAAATAAAATAAAAAAAAGAAATAAACCATATTTAACCAAGCAGATAGGGCTTACACAACTAGATAACAAAATGTGTTATCAAAATGTGCTATAAAGCTATAGGAATTTAAACCTATTCTGTTCTTTAAAATGTTAAAAAGTAGTCTAGAATTCAGTATATGATTAATATGGTATTTCAAATTAATGTAATAACAGGATGGATTCTTAAATCAGTTTGGCTAACTGGCTATTCATCTGGAAAAGATGAAGTTAGATCTCCATCTCTCATCTTATACAAAGATAAATTTCAGATGCAATAAGATTTAAATGTAAAAAATGGAACCACAAAAGTACTAGAAGAAAAGTAAGATATGATTTATGTAATGGTGGGATGGAAAAGACCTATCTCAGCATGCCAACAGCCAAAATCATAGAGAAAAATATTAGACCCAATAACTAATCTCAGAGATTAAACCTTTCAGTTTCACAAAACTGAAAGGCAAGCTAATTGAAGGAAATATCTGCATCATATAGCAGAAAGCAAGTTAAAATTTTAACCAATAAAGAGATTTTGTACATTAACTTCAAAAGCAGAGCACTCCACTGAAAATAAGCACTACCCTTCTCATGTAATAGATGAGGTAAGAAAAATCCAGAGAAGACTGGCTAAAGCATACATTGGTAACTCCTGGCAAAAGATGAGAGAAAATCTGGGCTTTGTAGTCCCCTAGAAACATGACTTTTCTGCATTATCAGGTTGCCTAAATCTAAAAAAAAAAAAAAAAAGAGAAAGGAAAGAAAAGAAAGAAGAGGAGCAAGGGAGACAGCAAGGGAGGGGAAAGAAAGAAAAAAGAAGAAAAAAAAGAAAACCAAAGCATATTCCAATGGCTATGGCTGAATAATTACCTATGCACGTTTCTACAAATGTTAACTTAAAAAGCAATATCCTACCCTTACACTAACTATGTAAGTGACCTAACCTCTCAGCCTTGTTGCTCATCTCAGAGCAAGTGAACCTGAAGATCTCTAACACTATGCAGTTCAACCCCACTTGCATTAATGTATAATGTTATGGGCAACTCAGAAACCAACCTACATACAATTCAGCGAACATTTATCGGGAACCTACTATGGGCAAGATACCATAGTAGACGCTGTAGGGATATAGCTTTGGCCTCTACTTGTATAATCAATCTATTACCAATAAATTTTAGAGCTGGAAGCACCGAATTTTAGCAAACAGGTGTGTTGAATATACTGAAATTTAAACCTTTAATACATTTATAAGGTTAAAGTTATTCCATATATATAAAATGTTAAGGAGTATCATATTCTTTAACAATTCCTTCAAATAATTAGATAGGAAAATAGGGAATCTGAGCTTGAGCTCTAGCACTGTCAGAAATTCATTTTTAAGAAAATTATTATCTGAATTCATGAAACATAAAACTAAACATTTTAAAGTAAACATTTGGTATGTTCACACTTCTACTAGTTCCCAAACTTTCTTTGCAGTGCAGCAGTGCATTCCAGGTGTGCTCCATCCTTGAGCTTAACCATTTCCCAATGAAGCCCATGACTCTGAGGAATTTCTCAATTCACTCACCATGACTCGGCAACTCATTTTATTCCAATATCATTTAACAAGTGTCTATGTAAATCACTACCAACAAAATGAAGGGCCATGTAATTACCCAGAAAAGTCAATATCTGGAGTCCTCCACGAGAACTAATTACAAAACTGCATTTTTAGTAGCTGGACTTTTATTACCTGAGCTACACCCTGCCTCTATTCTCTCATCTCAATCTCTCTTTGTGAAAGCTTGCTTGCACAGAGTATTCAAAGAGTGTCCAAGCCCAAGCTCACAAGAGATGAATTCATAGGTTCTCTGTGCAGACCCCTCTTTGGCAGGCAAGGTTTATGCAAGAAATGTTTGCCTATGAAAAGCTGATAATTATAGGTATGCTTCAGAAAGAAATGACAATTGCCATGAAGATTTACATAGTACTTTTAAAATATTCTTTTATGCTAATCATAAAATTACAACTACCAACATTTTCTGAGAATTTATTATGCCTTTGACACAGGTCTAGGTGGTTTGCATACATTATATCATTTGACCTTTACAACAGTTATAACGATACTGAGGCTTAGAGGTTAAATGACTTGCTCAAAGTCATCCACTTTACATTTGGAGAACCAGAACTTAAAAGGTTTATCTGATGCACAAACTTGTCTTATCTACCAGGCATACTTCTTCCCTGAGACAACATTGCCAATTATGATCCCTGAATCGTTTCTATAAAGAATTCCCACAGCAGCTGGGATAAACCAAAGCCACAAGGCTTAACTTTGAAAGGCACTCCCAGGCAGTCTGTAGGGAAAGAGCAAAAGGTTCACCACCTTTGAAAGACCTAGGAATTCCAACCATTAGTCATCAGCTGAGGTGCACCAACAAACACTGGTTTCAATCCATGTCAAAGATATTTTCATTATCCCCGTGAAAGGATTAAAAACCGTCCCCTCCACTTAACATCACAACCTGCCTCCTTGTGCCACCATCAGCACTCCCAATCCCCTTCTCTAAACTACTGGTTTCCCACAGTCTTATCACTATCTAAACACTATACCATTTATTAATTGATCATGCATATAATTATTCTAGTGTGCTAGAATGCAAACTCATTGAGAACCGGAATCTTCATTTTATTCACTGCTGTGTCTCCTGTGTTTTAGAGATATAGTGACCTGGGTTACAGTTGGAGCACGTTCCTCTTCCTTACAAAAGTATATAAGGGTATCTATTCAAATCACTTTCTAGCATTTCACCAAAACCTGCTAAACTGCTAAATATTTCACACATTTAAATGGAGATCCTGACACATTCATAAGTGAATGCAACAGCTACGTCACCAAGGAAAAAGCTGTAATTATGGAATAATAGAACTATCACTGACAGATGGAAGGGGTTTTGCTTGTTGTTACAGCTTATCCAGGGAATTATATAAAGAGTTCAGTGAGTTAGCATAACTGACAGGCAATATATGTATACCAATTTAGCCATGATACCTCAACTGTCAGACATAGCACTGGGGAGCTGAAAGGCAAGAGAGGAGGGCAATGAAGGAAGGATGTTTAATTGCAAAACATACGTGCATCTTTTTTTTTTTTTTGAGAGGGATCCTGGCTTTGTTGTTCAGGATGAAGTGCAGAGGCATGATCTTGGCTCACTGCAACCTCTACCTCCTGGGTTCAAGCCATTCTCCTGCCTCATCGTCCTGTGTAGCTGGGATTACAGGTGCACACCAGCACACCTGCCTAATTTTTCTATTTTTAATAGAGAGGAGGTCTCACCATATTGACCAGGCTGGTCTTGAACTCCTGACCTCAAGTGATCTACCCGCCTTGGCCTCCCAAAGTGCTGGGATTACAGGCATGAGCCACTGTGCCCGGCCTAACATATGTGCATATTTATAACAGAAGTTACTGTTTGGAAAGTGTTTTCAATGGCCATTAATTCTATAACAGAAACTACAAAAAATAGTGTGACAAAGTAGTAGGACAGAGAATGGGTTCATAACCATTTTCCTGCATTAAATACTTTGCAAGTTACCAGGCACTGTTCTAAGGCCTTTACATATATTACATCATTTGAATATCCTTATAACAACCTTGTGATATAGGGACTGTAATTATTTTATAGGTAATGAAACTGGGGCTCAGAGAGGGTGTCTAACTTGCCCATGGCCACACAGCTACTTAGTGATGGAGCTGGGATTAAGCCCAGAAGTTGTACTCTACCTTGGTGTTTCTCAACAGGGGGTAGTTTGGTCCCCCAGTTGACATGTGGCAATGTTTGGAGACATTTGTGGTTGTCCTAACTAGGGGGAAGGAACTACTGGCATCTAGTGGGTAGGAAGAGGACGGCCCCACAACAGAGAATGTTCTGGTCCCTAAGTGTCACTAGTGCCGAGGTTGAGAAACCCTGCTCTCGAACTCTTCACCTCTGTACTTAAAGCTTGAGAAACACCTTTGATACAAGGACTTCTGTCCTTTTAAGGAGGAAAACAAACTGTAACATGTGGTTACAGGTGGTCATGTTAGAAGAGAAGTGCATTCATTTCCTGAGGCTGCTGTAACAAATTACACTAAATGTGGTAGCTTAAAACTATGAACATTTATTCTCTCCTAGTTCTGGAGGCTAGAAGTCCAAAACCAAAGTCACTGAGTTGAACCTGAGGTGCTGGCAGGGTCATGCTCTCTCTGGAGGCTCCAGGGGGACTTCGTTCCTTGCCCCTTCCAGCTCCTGGTGGCTGCCAGCAATGGCACTCCTTGGCTGGTGGCCGCATCACTTCACTCCCTGCCTCTGACTTTACATCACCTTCTCCTGCGTGTCCCTCTCTGTCCCCCTCCACCTCTTTCTCGTTAGGATGCTTGTGAAACATTTAGGGCCCTCCTGAATGTTTTGAGGGGTAATTCCCTCAAAATTCTTAATTCAACCGCATCTACAGAGACCATTTTTCAAAATAAGGTAACATAGGTTCTAAGAATTAGGATGTGGATATCTTGTGGCTATCTACCATGAGTAGATATTATTATTCCCATTTTGCCATAAGGAAACTTCAAGTCATGTGCCCAAGGACAAATGGCTAACAAGTGGTAAAGGTTCTGTCCACCTCGGAAGCTCATTCTTTTTTCTTTATGTTGGAGAAAAGATCTGAAACCCGGCTGGGTGCGGTGGCTCACGCCTGTAATCCCAGCACTTTGGGAGGCTGAGGTGGGTGGATCACCTGAGGTTGGGAGTTCGAGACCAGCCTGACCAACCTGGTATCTACTAAAATAAAAAAAAAAAAAAAAAAAAAAAAAAAATAGCAGGGCATGGTGCCACATGGCTGTAAATCCAGCTACTCAGGAGGTTGAGGCAGGAGAATTGCTTGAACCCAGGAGGCAGAGGTTGCAGTGAGCTGAGATTGCTCCAGCCTGGACAACAAGAGCAAAGCTCTACCTCAAAAGAAAAAAAAAAAATCTGAAACCCAGCCTCTGAGTAGGGCCTACTGCAAGAAAACTACAAATCCAGGAGTATTCTAAGCACTGTTTGTAAAAA
>CAUYLG010040341.1:0-53318 GCA_963573385.1 Cacajao melanocephalus | reverse complement strand
TCCAGCTTAGATTCATTCTCCCTGTCACATTCAGGTACACTGATCAAACGTAGATTAGATCTTTTCACATAATCCCATATTTCTTGGAGGCTTTGTTCATTTCTTTTCACTCTTTTTTCTCTAATCTTGACTTCTTGTTTTACTTCATTGAGTTGATCTTCAATCTCTGATATCCTTTCTTCTGCTTGATCAATTTGGCTATTGAAACTTGTGAATGCTTCTTGAAGTTCTTGTGCTGTGTTTTTCATCTCCATCAAGTTGTTTATGCTCTTCTCTAAGCTGGTTATTCTGGTTAGCATTTTGTCTAACTTTTTCTCAAGGTTCTTGGTTTCTTTGCATTGGGTTAGAACATGCTCCTTTAGCTCAGAGATGTTTGTTATTACCCACCTTCTTTCTGAAGCCTGCTTCTGTCAATTCGTCAAACTCATTCTCCATCCAGCTTTGTTCCCTTGCTGGTGAGGAGTTGTGATCCCTTGGAGGAGGAGAGGCTTTCTGGTTTTTGGTGATTTCAGGCTTTTTGTGCTGGTTTCTTCTCATCTTCAGTGATTTATCTACCTTTGGTCTTTGAAGTTTGTGACTTTCGGATAGGGTCTCTGAGTGGACGTCTTTTTTGTTGATGTTGAAGCTATTTCTTTCTGTTTTTTAGTTTTCCTTCTCAGGCTCCTCTGCTGAAGGATTGCTGAAGGTCCACTCCAGACCCTGCTTGCCTGGGAATCACCTGCAGGGGCTGCAGAACAGCAAGGATTACTGCCTGTTCCTTCCTCTGGTAGCTTCATCAGAACAGTACCCGCCAGATGTCAGCCAGACCTCTCCTGTATGAGGTGTCTCTACACAGGGAGTCAGGGAGCCACTTGACAAGGCTGTCTTTCCCTTATCAGAGCCCAAGTGCTATGCTGGGAGCTCCGTTTCTCCCTTCAGAGCTGCTGGGCAGGGATGTTTAAGTCTGCTGCAGTGAAAAACACAACTGCCCCTTTTCCCAAGTGCTCTGTCCTGGGAAGGTGGGGCTTTATTTGTAAATCCCTGATGGGCTGCTGCCTTTTCTCAGAGATGCCCTGCCCCGCAAGGAGGGAGTCTAGTCACAGTCTGCCTGCAGAGGCATTGCTGAGCTGCCTCGGGCCCCACCCTGCTACTGTGTAAACTTCCTTGCAATTTTGTTTACACAGGCGAGGTTAGAACCACCTTGGTAATGGCAGATGCCCCTCTCCCCACTGACTTCCATGACCTCTAGTCAAGCTCAAACTGCTGCACTGGCTGCAAAAATCTCAAGCCAGTGGGTTTCCGTTTGCTGGTCTTTGTGGGGGTGGGACCTGCTGAGCCAGTCACTTGGCTCCCTGCCTTTAGCACCCCTTTATTTCAGGGGAATGGGCGGTTCTGTCTCACAGGCCTTCCAGGTGTGGGCTAAAACGGCCACCCAGTTTTGTGCTGGAAACCACGGTGCAGGTGTTGTGGGCACCGGCAGGAATCTCCCAGTCTGTGGACTGTAAAAACCATGGCAAAGGCGCAGTATCTGAGCTGGAGTGCTGGAGTGTCCACAAGAGTCCCCGATGGCCTCCTTTGGGTAGAAGAAGGGGTCCTCCAGCTCCTTGCCATTCTTGGTTGAGGCAGCACCCCACCCTCTTGGTTTGCCCTCCTTGGGCTACACACACTGTCCAACCAGTCCCACTGAGATGAACCTGGTTCCTCAGTTGGAAATGCAGAGATCACTCGCCTTCTGCCTCACTCTCACTGGGAACTGCGCTCCAGAGCTGTTTCTATTCAGCCATCTTGGTGGAAGTCCTATTTTTTTATTTTGAGAAAGAGTCTCTCTCTGTCACCCAGGCTGGAGTGCAGTGGTGTGATCTTGGCTCGCAACCTCCGCCTCCTGTGTTCAAGCGATTCTTGTGCTTCCGCCTGAGTAGTTGGGATTACAGGCATGCACCATCACATCTGGCTAATTTTTGTGTTTTTAATAGAGATGGGGTTTCACCATGTTGGCCAGGCTGATCTTGAACACCTGACCTCAAGTGATCCACCCACCTTGGCTTCCCAAAGTGCTGGGATTACAGGTGTGAGCCACCCATCCAGCCCACTTTGCTTTTCTTGCAGGGATGATTACCCTAAGATTCAGTTCCATGGTCTTGAATTGGCATAGAAAGTACCTTTTTCCTGAGATAAAAACATGCAAGAGGGAGGTTTTAGTTCCCCAAGCAGGCTTGGCAGGTCTCTGAGAGAGAGTAGATAGAAGAGAAAGAGTTAAATCAAGAAAATATATGTAATTTTATGACCGTTTAGTTTCCCAGGGTAATTAGAAAGAAGACAAGAATCAGTATATTTTGCAAGAAATACACGGGAAAACTGCAGTATGATGTTTTAAACCTGTCTCAAAGGTGTACACTTAAAATTATTTTAAAATTTCAAATAAACCCCTCCTTCAAGTACAGCATTACAATATCTTTTCCTTTCTCCAGACACAATATGGTTGCTATCTATAGCTTCTGTCAGTGGTTTAGAGAGAAAATTTTAGGAGACATAGAGTAAATCAATTTGACTTGGCAAATTTCACCCTTTTTCTTGGGGTGGGGGCCCTCCTCATGCTTATGGGATCATACAATCTTCCACCCATCAACAGTGGTGGCTCCCAGGGAGTTGAAAAAAAAAGTCAAAGTTCTAAAGGTTGTGGTTTAATGTGAAAAAGTTATCATGTCTTAAACACATATACAAATCAAATAGCCATATATATGCATTTATTTGGAGATAATTCCAAAAGTTTAAATTTGAGGCCTCTTATACATGTGAGGCTCAGAGATGGACCCTCTTAGAGCATTCCTTTCATAGTAGATTTTTTCCTAAAGCACTGAAAGATCAGGATTTTACTCCACACATTGGCACTTGGATCTTTTACCCATGTTCAGATGCATACTGAGATACTTTACATGTAACCTGACAAAAAGGTGAAAACCATTCTAGGACGATCAATGTGAAGGGGGCCACACTTGATCCATAGACCAATGTTAACTGATTGTAAAGGTAAAATAACTGCCATCTTGGGATAGCCCTGATTCCAGAGGTCTGATGCTTAAGTTGGAACCCAATAATCCAATAGTCAGATTGAAATCATCTAAACTCTTTGACATAACTATCAGTAGTGTTTTGTATCTTTTATATTTGTGTTTTCCAAAACATTTCAAAATTTATCAGACAAATTATCATTATTTTTATTAGATTTTTAGATATCAAGGAGAAAAGAAGTTAAAATACTTGTGGAAGATATAATTTAGGACTGCATCAAAATTTGGCATGCTTCTCTTTTTTGTTTGTTTTGCTTGATCTGAAATAATTTTCAGGACACCAAGGGATACAGAACAAGTAAAGATTGTTCTATTGTCTTTTTCATACCCAATAACACATTAAACAGTATTTAGATATCATCGGTACTACTTCTCAGCCCTCCGTGGTAAGCTTTCTCTAGCTAATACCTGAGAAATTTTAGACTATCCAATATGAAGGAGCAGATAGATATGAATAGGCCTGCAACCCATTATCATGCTTGACTGAACAATGCCTCAAAGAGGTTCTGGGGAGTATTGTATTTTTTTTCATAACTTTCTTGGTATCTGAAATGCATAGCCATTATCTCTGTGGTGGGCAGTGAGTACTAATTTTCCTTGACTTTGTTTCTTGCCCCTTTCTTTTAGTTATGGATTCTCCCCAGCCAAGTTTGCAGTGGAACTAGATACTCTATTTCTCAAGCTCTCCTTTATCTACATGTGGTGAATAGGATATGAGTGAGTGGAACTTCCACATCATATTCTTAAAGAAGGCACTTTCCTTCTACTACTCTTTCTCCATTTCCATGGGCTGAAACACAAAGAGAGATGGTGGGGAGCCAGCCATGTCCATGCAGGTGAGGGAAACAACCTACAAGAACCTAAAACAACAATAAATGGAATGAACAAACAGAAAAAATGAACTTGAAAATGAAAGAACCTGAGTCATGAATGGCTTTGAAAGTGGAAGTCCCATCTTAGGTAGATAAATAGAAAGATTGATAATGATAACAATATATCTTGGATCACCTACCAATCTCTGGATTATTCTAAGAAAGAAACATTCCTACTTTTTCTGTGTTACTATATTTTTGGATCTCTGTTGCTGCTGTTTAGCAGTAACAAAACTAACATAAATGTAATTGAAATTTCTTACCTCATTTGGGACCCAAAGGAACAGATTTCTTCCCATGCGCCCTTCTTACTCTAATAGAAACATTAAAATGGTGAGTCAGTATAATTGTGGACATGAAATCTAATGAAATTGTGAAGCATTGTGTTCTCATACCTTCCTTTGCTTTTTTGCAATATGTATAGATACACTCCTTCTGGGAAAATACATTCAGAGTAAGAGAATGAATATGCAAACAGACAATGATCAGACCATTTATAAAAATAGAGCTCTTACCCACAACCTGTAGCATCTGCCCAAGAAACCAACCCCCTTCTCGGCACTAAACAGTCCTGGAAGCCAGCCTGCAATAAACCAGCCTTATAGAAAGCCAGATTGCTATCTCTAGTAACAATCCAGGAACCTAAATAATAACTTTCATAATAATTGGCCTAAATTGGCCAGGACTTGATAATTAACTGCCAGCTTTTAAAAGTTTTGTCCCTACTTTCAAGTTCGGACCAAGCAGAGAAAGCCAAGTATTCACCCCTGGCCAATCATATAGGATGCCTGCTTCTGCTTAGCATACCTTCAGCTTTCACATGTCAGCAGCCTTGGCATACCTGAGGTTTTCAATTTCTTCCACAAAAGTGATGGTTGTTGATTCCTTTGCTATAGCAAGCCCTGAATAAATAATCTTTTCTTGTACTCACTGAGTTGGTCTTTATTACCACAAAAGGCTTGCTTACTGGACCATGCTTTAAAAACAATTTTTACAATTAATCTCATTTCTTTCCCAAGAGAAAATTTTGTAAGCCAAACTTATAAAAACTTCTTTAAGGAGGAATTTCAAGGGTTTTCTGAGTGTTCTTAAAATGACTGCTGGAACTATGGGATTCTTCTGAGCCCCGATCTGATTACAGCTTCAGCTTCCAGGTCTTGAGTCAGCAATGATGAGGGTGAGCACTCTGGAATTATAATGGGCACCTTTTGGTTTCCTGGTCCTGTCCCCAGTGTTGCTGACCAGGTCAGCTTTCACTAGAAAATAAATTTAGTTTTAATAAAGCTGTGTCTCCTGACTCGTAGACTATGTGTACATAGCACCAAGTCAAATGACAATTTGGCATGGGTATGCTTAATTTGCTCAATACAGACAATGTATAATTCAAAATCAAAATAGACTTTGGCAGTCTGATTTTTTGGATTTGACTCTTTAATTTATCTAACTAGTGACAGATCTGCAGACTTGATACTGTTTGCTAGATTTGGTAATACTAACAGATGACATTTTATTATACCTTGTATTCTGCTTCCTTTTAAAGAAATTATGAGGCTATTGTAAATATCACCACAATCATCATCATCACCACCATCATCATTCATCACATACTGATTGATATGCAGATCCAAGGATAGAAACTAAGGTTGCTATTACAATGAGGGTAGATGTTTTAACTACAGCTAGATTGGGGTTGAAAAAATGTGAATCTATATAGTAAGGCCTATCTTGCAGGTTCCATTAAATTCATTTTTTTCCTAGATTTTAGTAGAAAATTATACACTTAATTGTCCTAAAGTCATTGACACTAATTTTATAGAGACAATTCATTTTCAGCAAAATAAAGAAAATATTTAAATGAGAGGCCTAGAATCTTTAGTGTAGAAATAATGGCTCGAATTGGTCTGCTTAATTAATGAATCAAATTAAACAAAAATTATGCAGAAATGGGAAGCATATGAGAACTTTGTACTTTCTGCTCAAGTGTTCTATTTTGTGGCGACTCTAAAACTGCTTTTAGAAATGTTTATTAATTTAAAACATATGCAGAAATGGAGGGACTCACAACATCTTTACAAAGGAGAGTAGAGTCAACGGTGGATGTAACTGTGGAAGGAAATAACTCATTTGTGTTTCCTGAGCCCAAGGGAAGTGATGATTGTAATCTAGGTTGAGATCATGTCTCTAAGATTGATTTTATTGCATCCCAGGAAATATCACAGGGAATTCTAAAGACATTAATTACAGTGAAGAGACATGACTAAATCGAATTTAAGTAAAACGTGGCAAGTTGGGATCACTGCTGAAGTTTTTTCTTCTCTCCAGGTTATTAAGTCCCTGAATGGTCTTCACTGTGCTGCTATAAAATGTATAATTTCAGGCTGGCTATATAAAATGTAATTTCAGGCTGGCTATATGATCTCTGTTCTAGACATTCAGCTCCCAGCCACCTACCTTTCTGTGTATGGCCCTCTCCTTTCCTTCTCCCCACCGGTGGTCAACATTTACAGAAACCTTCATTCTGGTTTGCTTTACTGATATTGACGTTGTTTTACTTACCACTGAATGAAAATGCTGATTATTACCAACTAGCTTAGAACTTCCAACCTCTTTTCTTTTGGGGATCACTTACACGTGAAAGAGCATATAAACAGCCTCTGCAGATTCCCTGCTTCTCTTCATCTTGTATCATAGTCTCTCAAATGGTTTCCCTCTTCAAATGGAAGCTGCTGGAAAAAAAAAAAAAAACAGGAGATTTTTAGAGAAAATAAGATTAGAAGTAAAAATAGGATAGAATCTCTAAAATGCACAAATATTTACAAGTGTTTTACATTTCACAGATTAAACATTTACTTTGTACACATTGCCTGTCATATATTATCTTATGCTTAAAATATCTGCCTTTATATCTTCCTCCCATCATCACTTACATAAGAAATGCTTCATCTGCATAAGACTGGAATTTTTTACTTAATTATTACAACAAAAAATTTACTATTTATGATTAACTGGGGTTAATATACATCTTCTTTTAAAATAAATTTGGATAACCCTGGGAGTGTTAAGAGAATATATCAGTTGTTTCAACCTCCTTATGTGTTAAATAGCAGCAAATGCTTCCATAGCCTTTGCTTTGTGCCAACTACTATTAAAAGCCCATTACATATATGAATTCGTTTAATCTTTGCAACAAATAAATGAGATTAATGTGGCAATTATCATCCCTGTTTTACAGACATAAAATCTGAGGCCCACAGATGTTTGGGATCTTGCTTAAGTTCAGGTGGTAAGTTACAGAACTGAATTTAGGCTTAGAGGACTTGCTTTCAGTCACCATACAATACAGCTTTTCTTAGAGTCTTTTTTCCAACAGGCTAAACTAAAGCCTTCAGTTCTAATTAGTGGGTAGTTTGGAAGATAAAGCCTCAGATGGGAGGAAGCGTGAGAGTTAAAGTTTGGATCAGGTGCACAGTCAAGATTAGAAATCGTAGATGGGGGCCAGGCGCAGTGGCTCACACCTGTAATCTCAGCACTTTGGGAGCTGAAGCGGGTGAATCATGAGGTCAGGTGTTCAAGACCAGCCTGACCAACATGGTGAAACCCCATCTCTACTAAAAATATAAAAATTAGCCAGGCGTGGTGGTGTGTACCTGTAATCCCTGCTCCTCAGGAGGCTGAGGTAGGAGAATCGCTTGAACCTGGGAGACAGATGTTGCAGTGAGCTGAGATCGTGCCACCGCACTCCAGCCTGGCAACAGAACGAGACTCCATCTCAAAAAAAAAAAAAAAAGAAAAAGAAAGAAATAGCAGATAGGCAACATGAAGGCTCAAGAAAAGGAGTGCCAATTGGAAGAAAAGAGAGGCAGGAGAGGAAGTAGATAAAAAAAAACTGTTTTAAAAGTTGCCCAAATTTTGTATCCATGATGTATAAGACAGCCCCTCCTCCTGCAGCAGCTCATTTCATTGCCATTTCTTCCTCTTTTGATATTCCTGCATCTCATATTTCCCTTTTCCTCAGGACCCAGAGGATGCTCATCAGCCTGTTGTGTTTTGCTTTAGGTTACCTGCAGCCTAAGCACAAAATTCTCCATGTTGTCAAGTCTAGCTCACCAAGGTACAAAACTTCAGCTTGCATTCAATACTTCTTTTGCCAGCTGTTTTTGTCTATGTATAAAAGTGTCTCAGGGACCTCATGTGTGGTGGTTAATACTGTGTGTCAACTTGATTGGATTGGGGGATACAAAGTATTGATCCTGGGTGTGTCTGTGAAGGTGTTGCCAAAAGAGACTAACATTTGAGTCAGTGGGCTGAAGAAGGCAGATCCACCCTTACTCTGGTGGGCACAATCTAATCAGCTGCCAGCAAATATAAAGGAGGCAGAAAAACGTGGAAAGGAGATGCAGGTCTAGCCTCCCACCCTGTATCTTCCTCCCGTGCTGGATGCTTCCTGCCCTTGAACATCAGACTCCAAATTCTTCAGTTTTGGGACTTGGACTGGCTCTTCTTGCTCCTCAGCTTGCAGATAGCCTATTGTGGGACCTTGTGATTATGTAAGTTAATACTTAATAAACTATCTATCTGTCTATCTATCTATCTGTAATTATATATATACACCCACTAATTATATAATTATATATAATTAGTGTGTGTGTATATATATATATATATCTTAGTTCTTTTGTGTGTATATACATATATATATACACACACACTAATTATATATAATTATATAATTAATGGGTGTATAGATAGATACAAAATTTGTGTGTGTGTGTGTGTATATATGTATATATATGTATATATATACATATATATATATATATATATATCTTATTAGTTCTTTCTGTCCCTCTAAGAGAACCCTGACTAAAACATCATGGAAGATAAGGTGGGTGGCTGAGGACAGGATTTGGAGTTTCTTGGCTCCTCTAGCCAAATTAAAAAAAAAAATCTCCATTATAACAACTGAGAAGCTCTGCATTTAGACAAACCTGGGTTCAACTTTGAATTTTGCCACTTCTTGTGTGATCTTGAACTTGACATCTCTGAAGGTTAAGTAGATAAAGGAACACCCTACTGAAGAAAGTGATTCAGAACCTGTAGAGAGAAAACTCTTCATCTTGTATCCCTCTTTTGTCTCTGCATTCTCTTCTCTTCTTCCTTTAATCTTTCTGTGCTTCATGTATCCTTGTTTCCCAGGATCCAGATCCAGAGGCATACTCTTTAGCTTTTACCTTCATCTGTAAAATAACCTCATGGAATTATTGTGGCTAAATGATACCGTAGATATACCTAGCACTTAGTAAGTGCTCAAGAAATGGCAGCTTCTATCATGACTGTATATAAAATTAATATAACATTTATAAAAATAATGTATATAGCTATAATAATGATACATATGAATACATATAACCTTATATATACATAGAATGTGTATACACAAAAAATCAAACAAAATATAAACATAATCTGTAAATACAAGATAATGTTATTTAAACAATCCCATTCTATAAATCTTTGTGGTTTCTGTTATTGGCTTGAAAACGAGTTTCATATAGAAATCATTTCTAAGCCTTAAAAAAAATTCTCTGTTGTTTTAACTTTGGAAGGAAGAGAGCAGGGCCTCTAAGACACAGATCAGGTGAATATTTTTGAGGGGAAGGAAAGGGGCTCTGCTGTGGTGACCCCCGTGCCACCATGGGGCAGCAACAGGTACTCAGATAAGTGCAGAAGCCAACTGCGTTCAGAAAGGAACAGTGATTATTGTGCCGACTGCACAAATGGATTAAAGATTGAACCTGGTTTCATACTACTAAGGATTTCACAGCTGTGAGCGATGGCTGGGATTTAGAGATCTAACAAACCATTGCCTCATTCCAATCATTAATTTACAATGATGTATAAATTGTGGTGTGGAAAGACTTTCTTGAACAAAACTCTTATTCTGCTTTTTATTTATCAAAGCTCTTCCTTAAAATAACAACATTCGTCGGGTGTAAAGCAGTGAATATTTTTAATTACGTGGTCCCGAGGCAGGATAAATGTCTTCCCGAAAACATATAAGTAAAGCTGCAAACATTCTTGAGACTCAGGAAGAGCCAAGTTTGATAGGCAGTGCTTATGTTGTCGAAAGACTGTAAGAGCTGCAAAGACAAGTGACCTTCAGAAATGTCCTTTCTTGCTGTTAATAGGTTATGGTCATTTGTGCTCCTTACATGTAGAAAACGGTTCTTGGAGGATTGATTTCCCATCTGGCCCAGTTCCAAGCCAACAGAGGCTGCCATTACACATAAATGTTCCTCAGTTCTGGTCTCTGCCTTGCTAACTTTAATTTGTTACTGTGTAATTGATGGTTCCCTGTAATTTACCCAAGGTCTGATAGTGTTTTCTAGTTGATCAAATGCTTGATAACTTGGAAGGGTATTTTTGTTATAGCCAGATGGCAAGCAGGATATTTCAACCTCCCCACAGCGAGGTGTTAAATGGCCTTATCATGGATGGATGGAAGTAGGTACTAGATGGATTTTGTGTATCCTAAGAAAAGGTGACAATGTTGCTAATTAGACAGTATATTGGCAGTGCTTCTTGGAAGTTATTATAAGGAGGTAGATTATGTGCATTAAAGTTATCAATGCTATGATATTTTTCAGATATTAGGGGATAATAGGAGTGCAACCTTTGGATAACGGTATGTCAGGTTCGCAGCAACTCAGTGTTTATAAGCTGCTATTATTAGTGGATGTTATTCACTTGTCCTTGATGTATGGGAAAGATAAAACCAGTTATTAGTTAGTTACTCCAGTAGTAATAGTGACTCTTAGAGCTTGTCAACATGAACAGAACTAGCACCATTCCTATCTTCCTGGGAGAGAGACTGCTAAACAAACATCCAAGACTCCAGTGTAAAGTCTAATGTCAGTTCTATTTATATCTAAGCCATTTAAATTGCAATATGCACATTTTGAATCTTTAAAAAGCAATTTCTGATAAAGACATACTATTCTTCATTAACTAGCAAGAAAATAAGTAAAGATATTTATATATGGCCATATTTAAAAGGCATGAAATGGCAGGTGTAATGCATATAGTAATTTAATGTGTTCGGGGCTTGGTGGTTCCAGACATTAGGGTAGTTCATTGTGCTGGATAAAAACAACTTCTTAGTATAACAGCTTTATGTTCTAATAAGTCAACTTTCTACCTAAACAAGTTTGCCAAGTTCTTACCATTACTTAGCATGCCACATCAGTATCAGAACTGCAGTTGATATAAACTTTAGGAAGAAGAAAAAATTTATGCAAGTCTTCAAGGATTCAGGTGATGATTGAAAAAAGATAGATGACATAAAAAAAGAATTTGGCCTTCAATCAGCAGGAATTTTAAGTAATTCTGGAGTAAAATGTCTGTTTTTAACTAACCTAGGAAAGCTGAATTTATATATTCTGCATAGAGAAAACACAGCTTTTTGACTCTCTCCAATGAGTGACTGTATTTATTTCTATTTTAGGGTTGCTAGTAATATATTAACAAATTTAAACAGAGATGATGGTAAATAACGCAGTAAGACTTGTATAGATAGGAAAATTTGAATCATATTTCCCCTACCTTCTCCAAAACATAGATTAGCTGGACTTTGAATCATGAGATTAGGAGGCAACTATTTGGCACACTCCAAGTTTAGATGTAAAAATTTCTCTTGTATTTATTTTTAAAGAAGATCTGGCAAATCAAGCACTTCATTGCAACCTTATTTGCAAAATTTCTGTACACTACAATTCCTCCACTAGCTCTTTATCTTACATTAGTTGTTGAAATTTCTTAAACCCCAGTTTCCCTACCTGTATATGGTATACCAGCTGATTCACTGTATATCAGTTCTGCTTATTCAATTTATTTGCCATGCCAACTATTAAATATTTTGAATGTAGTTCCTATGCATAAGTGTGTTTATGGAAGTATAGTTTGCAGTGGTGACCTCTTTCCCACTACTATCTGCTACACACGCGCACACACACACACACAAACTGCAAAAAAAAAAAGTCAAAAAATCTATCAAAAAGAAAATAGTTGAATATCCGTTTTATCTATATTATGGAGTATTAGATCACTATTGAAAACAATGAATTAGATCTATATTTGCTGTCTTTGATGGATATCCAGGATAGATAGCTAAGGAACAAAAGCAAGTTAGAGATCAAGTATGAACTCTGTTATATAAAAAATAAAAAAGTAATGTGTTGTTTGAGCATGGAGAATTTTGTGATGATATGCACAACACTATTAACAAGGCTAATCTTAGGAGGTTATATTGGAAGGAGGATAAAGAAAAAATTATATCTGAATTGAGACTTAGCTACATCTGACTTTGGTTAGTCTGTTGTACAAATAGAATCAGATGGCTTTACCTGAGAATGACTCACTAGTCCTTCATCCTCCTCTGTTAATGTTCTCCAAATTTAATAGTAGCATTATATAATTTGTCATATGGGTATTATTAGGAGGCAGTTTTAAAAGATGACATTAAATCATGTACTCTGGATACACAGACAACTCTAGTTTGCTATTTGAGTGCCAAAGGGTTTTTCTAATTATCTTGGGTGACATTGTAATTCATTATAGCTCTTTACAAGGACAGAGAAAAGAATCAATGCAAAGAGCCTACCTAAATTGTCTTCACACTCCAAAGTGTACCAGTTATAGAAGAAGCCAGCAACTTCAAATGAAGTATCCTGTATCTCTGAACTCCATCAGTACTTATTAACTATTGAACGTGTTTGATGTTTTTAACCTTCTGTCCTGGATTATTTCGCTCAGCAAGCACAAGATAAACTTCCCCAGTGGATCTGTAAACTTCTTGTAGACAGGAACAATTATTATTATTATTTTATTTTTAGAATTAAGAAGATTGTTGGAAATTAACACTGATCATTCATATTTCAAGTTATTTTGGGAAATTTATATTCAAAAAGTTTTATGTCTTCTTATATATTTCCCTATAACCAAGAGAAGGATTCAAAGTTAAGTTTTGAAAGTTGGAGTCATTATTAAAAAACAAAACAAAACAAAAAATGCACATTAACCAGTCTCAATATTTTAAAGCTTCATAATTAATTTTATTTTCGAGGATTTCTTTGTATCTGTAGCACTTTCCAAATTTAAATGAACTGCTCAGAGTTTTATGTACAATTATCTTGGATATGGCTTTACCTAAGCTTATGTTTCTCAAACTGGGATACTAATATCTCCTGGGAAAACTTAAATTTGTAGCAGGGGTACTTAAATGCAACAAAATAGATATGATAGATAATTTTTCTGAAAAATGCCAATTAACTCAAGAGAAATAAATTTTAGGTTCGCACAAAAACCTATATGCAAATGTTTACAGCGACTTTATTTATAATCACCAAAGACTGTGAAGAACTCAACTGATTAATGGATACTCAACTTTGGTATAACCACACAATGGAACACTACTTAGTGATAAAAGAAAAAAAAAAAGATTGATTCATGGAACAATATGGAAAAATCTCAAATGCCTCATGTTAATGAAATAAGCTAGGCTCAAAAGGCTTAATAGTGTATAAGCTCAATTATATAACATTCTGGAAAAAGACAAATTATAAGTAGAGAATGGATCGGTTGTTGCCAGGAGCTAAGTGGGAAGGGGTTGACTACAAAGGGGCATTTTCAGGGTGATGGATTGTTATATATATTGATTGTGGTGTGGTTACATGACACTATACATTTGTCAATACTCATAGACTGTACACTAAAAAGAGTACATTTTACTATGTTAAGTTAAAAAATTTAAATGGCCAGAAGCCAATGATAGAGGAATGTTATAAAATTTGGGCTTTCAGTATAGTAATTTGTTACATTTTCTGAAATAATTTAGCTATGTATTTCCAAATTTCCTTTCTTACTTTTTTTTTTTTTGAGATGATGTCTTACTCTGTTGCCCAGGCTGGAGTGCAGCGGCAGGACCGTGGCTCACTGCAACCTCTGCCTCCTGGGTTCAAGTGATTCTCGTGCCTCAGTCCCCCAAATAGCTGAGACTACAGGCACGCACCACCATTGGCTAATTTTTGTATTTTTAGTAGAGGCGGAGTTTTGCCATGTTGTCCAGGCTGGTCTCGAACTCCTGATCTCAGGTGATTCATGCCTTGGCCTCCCAGAGTGTTGGGATTACAAGTGTGAGCCTGGCCTCCAGATTTTCATTCAATTAACCATACTGAAAAATTTATCCTAAGAAAATCATAACAATATGAAAAGTCTACATGAATAGTGATATTCATTTTCTTTTTAATAGGTGGAAATGCTGCCTTATTGCTTTTACTTGCATTTCTATATTTGCTAGCAACATTTTATATTTTTCTTAAGTTGATTAGATAATTTTATGAGAAAGAGTATGATTAATATTCTCCAGTGTTTGAAGAGTAGCAGATCTTCCGTTCTCAATAAACACTCAGAGCCATTCATTTCTGTGAAATATTTTCAGATAGCCTGAGATTTAGTAAAATTTTTACTGTTGTAGAAAAATAAACACTTTGAAATTAAAAAATGTGGTTGCTAGTCAGGCTATTTAGTAAGATTTTGGTCTAAGAGTCTTTAGAATATTTTATCATTGGAAATTTGTCCTCAAATTTTAATTGGTCTAATTCAGTCAGAACCCTTGAATATCATGTTTAATATAAGAATATGGGAAATGAAAACCCTAAGTTTTGTGCATTCATTTTCCTTGGGAGCTTACAATTTTGAACTCAACCCAAACTTTTCATTGTTTTGAGTTCATTTAATTTTGGCAAAAGGCTCCTTTTTGTTTACGAGGCTTTTAAACTGTCCATTAGGTACTGCAAAACAATGTTTCGAAGCATGAAAAATAGATGAATGTAATCCACAAAATGCTTCCTTAAAAATGGCCATGTAGTTCAAAAAATAAATTGGGAAAGTGCTATTAAAAATGTGCTATAACAAGGTGAGAAGGTAACTTTGTGGGTGTGAAGACCATCTGTAACAACGACAAAAAGCTAGAGATACGATGCCTCCTCATTCGTTAATTTGTTCACCAAATGTTTCTTGAACATCTACTATGTCTACAATGTTCTATGCATAGTGATTTTTTTACAAAGTAGACAACAATCCCTTTCCTCATGGACCTCACATTCTAGCTTACTCAGAAATGGGAACAGGTAGAATTTAGTTTATCCTCAGGTGTTTTTACCTTTTTGCTAAATACATACTGTCTTATGTAAAGTTAATGACATGGATAAAACATTGAAATGTGAATTCTCCTACATTTTTCTAGTCAATCGTTCTCTTACTTTCAGAGAAGACAGTTTTCCTGTCCATAAACCTTTGCCTTTCCTGAACTTAGATTCTCAGTAGGTGACCTTACTTCTGATTTTATTGAGAAAATAGAAACATTCAAAAGAGAACTTCCTTATCTGACCAAATCCACTGGCCTGCATCCTTTAGGGCTCACAGCCACTGCCTCCCTTCCTATTATTGTTTAGGAGGAGCAAAGTGCCTATTTTAGGTCAAACCATCCCCACAGGCACTGCATTCAATCTCCTCTCGCCTACTCACAGTGTTTGCTTCTATAATTATCCACTGTCATTCCTAGATAATCAGTTTTTCCATTAGCATAAAAACATGATATAACATTTCTAGTCTTAAATAAAAAATTATCTCAAGATGCCATATCTTCCAGTAGTGGAGATCCTATGGTTCTCCCTTTCATAGAAGCTCCCTGAAAAGATTGTTTATAGATGCAATCTTCTCTTTCTTTACCTCTAGTTCTGTCTTGGAACCACTCCAATTTAGCCTTACTCCCCATCAATACACACAGACAACTCTAATCCAGGCTGCCAAAGACCTCCAGTATTGACATTGCCAAAGTCAGTGTCAATATTTGGTCCTCATTTCAAGAGGTCATGACAGAATTGTTCACTTTCTCCTTCTCGAAAACATGTCTTTACTTGACTTTGAAAATATCCCCCATGAAGTCCCCCTTTCCACTGTCGCTAAGCCTCCTTTGCTGTATTATCTTTCTCTTCCAGACTTTTACATGTTGAAGTACCCAGGACTCAGTCCTCAATTTCTTCTTTTCTCTACCTATACTCACATTCGCATTTCAAGACTTCAGTAGCTCCTATCTGCTGATTACACCCAAATAATGTTTCTAGCTCAGAATTTTCTTTGAATTTTAGATTACTTATAATGTCTGATTGGATGTTGCACAAGCATCTCAAATTCAAGGTGACTAAAAGTGAACTTATTTCTCACCTTCCTCCAGTTCTACTCCTTCTGTAGTGTTCTCCATCATAGTAAATGGCATTTAATCCACTGAATTGCTAAAGAATCTTAGGGTCATCTCTCACTCCTTTCTTTCTTTGGTTCCCCAGTCTCAATTTATTAGCAAATGATGGCCCAAAGATGACCACTTCTCACCTCTTAGAGTCCAAGCCACCACCATCTCTTGATCGGACACCTGTCTCCTGGTTGGTTTTCCTGTTTTTATATCCAGATTGCATTACTCTCCCACTCTAACCACCCAATGGTTCCTTATAACATTTAGACTAACATCTCAAGGTTTTACTATGGCCTACCGATACCTGTATAATCTGTCTCTGACTGCCCCTCCAACTTCATTTCCGGACACCTTCATTCTCTATTATCTGTCTACATCCTCCTTCTGAGGATGTAGATTTGGACTACACTAATCCTACATCCTGAGGTTTTTTTTTTTTTTTTTTTTTTAACCTGTGGGGCTGCCATGTTGCTTACATGGAATGTGAATGGTGTCTCCTACTTTTATGGTAAGTAGCTGCCTTATTTGCAAGTCTCATTTATTTTCTTTATATTATTTATCCCTCCCTGATGCATTGTTTACCAACAATTAAGTTTCCCAAGTAAAATGTAAATTCCACGAGAGAAGGAACTTATTTTATTTACTTTGCTCTATTATAAGGGTCTGATACATCATAAGCTCCCAAGATATATTTGATGAACTAATTGAGTTGCCAGATTTAAAAAATAAAGATATAGGATGTCTACTTAAATTTAAATTTTAGATCAACAGCAAATAATTTTTTAGTGTAAGTATGCCCCAACTCTTGCCCAAATTTATCTGGCAATCCTATAAATTAATGAATTATTAACCTGCAATTAAGGGCAATGTCTAATATGTGTTAAGTGTTAGTAGTTATCACCTAGATAATAAAGCAATCTTTTCTGCAGAGTAGGCACTCAGGTGTTTGACAACTAACTAAATTTGAAAAAGAATATCTTCTCAGCCTTCGGTCTGGTATCACAGGATGCTAGCAAATAGGTTTATTCGGGGGTAGATTTTTCATGTGCGCTATTGATTTAACATGAGTACTTAGAAGAGGCGTCTAGGCCGGGTGTAGTGGCTCACGCTTGTAATCCCAGCACTTTGGGAGGCCGAGGCGAGTGGATTACCTGAGGTCAGCAGTTCAAGTTCAAGAAGAGGCATCTATTTAGCCTGGCTAAAATTCAAGAACAAGGTAATGAAAGGTTTTAATGCAGACTGAGCATATTGAATTAATTATAAATATCAGGGCTGAATTATTTCTAGGCAAGGAAAATTAGGTGAGGATAATTCGGTGAGGATAATTCATTTAAATATTATTTAAATGGCATAAAATAGAAGACAGGAGACCAGGCTGAAATGTGGAGCTATGGGTTGTGAATTCTGAACATTTTTTTCAGTTAGGTGAGTAGCTGAGTTATTTGATCATCTTGGGCCTCCATTTCTTCATAAAGTAATGATGCTTGACTCTTTAATTTCTAAAAATTTTCAAAGCCTCCTTTGACTTATACTGGAAAAAATATATTTCCTAGATGATAAAGAATTTGCAAAAATTAGGTGTACTTTGCCATGGTTAGAGAACTGTGTGGGTAAGTTCTTGGCAAGTATGAACTTAAACATCAGTTTGGCTAATTACATTTTAAACTTCATTTTACCTGAAAAATGTGACATTTGTTTATTCACTCAACCAAAATTTATTGAGAGAGGTTTGGTAATGACTGCACTGGCTTTTGTAGACACCGAGTGACTGTAAGATTGTTGCTACCCACCAAGGAGCTCACAGCCTGGGTTTAGGAGACAGACATATCAGTGCATTTCCAATAAGAGTTGTGGTAGAAGTAAACACCAGGTAACATGCAGGCAGAAAAGAGGAAGAGATAAATCTCTCCCTTTTAGAGGTGGAAGTGAGGATAAAGGTAGTTAGAAAAGATCCTATTGAAAAGATATATCTTGAAAGGTGAGGCAGATATGACATTTCAGAATGACCAATAGACACAGTTGCTGCTTATGTGTGACTTTGTATAATTGTTTTATTCTTTCAGTGCCTGTTTTCTAACCCATGCAATGGAGTTAATACCTGCCTGCAAACACTTGGGCAGGGTTGAGTGTTAGTGAAAGTGCCTGACATATTGGGTTTAGTACGAGTTCCTCAATCAGAATCAAAGTTTAAGAAAACAGATACAGATTTTGCATGGAAGATGTTTAAAAATTTTTGAAGGCTTTACCACAGAAAGTTATTAGTGTAGTCCATGTCAGAGATTTAAATCATCTTCAGTAAACTGAGAAAAAAAATAATGACACAGAATCATAGTAATGTAACTTTACTTATTGTTCTTTTTTTTTTTTTGAGGAGTGTTACCTTTTTTAAAATGTTAAGTTTGAATGCATATTTTGAAATAAAAATGCAAAACAACAAATTTTTACAAAATTTTCACACAGGAACACACTTTAAAATATCCATTACATGCTACATTTACTTAGAAAAGTTACCGATCTAGTAAAAAGAAATTAACTAATGTGAGTTCATTTTCTGAGCAACAAGAAATTTCACGTGAAGTGTCAGACTGAAAGCCAGTGAGACTTGATGGTGCAGTGACAGCTCAGCACCTGGTGAGTGAGGAGGCCTGGAGCTGCCTCCCGGGCTGGGTGCTGAGCTGCGGCCTCCGAATTAGATGCCATCTAAAGTCACGTGTGCCATGGTCCTTTTCTTTCAGTGAGCAGTATAAAACATTATTTTCAGCCAGGTGCAGTGGCTCACACCTGTAATCCTAGCTATTTGGGAGGCTGAGGCGGGTGGATCACGAGGTCAGGAGTTCGAGATTAGCCTGGCCAAGATGGAGAAACCGCGTCTCTACTAAAAATACAAAAATTAGCCGGGCTCAGTGGCAGGTGCTTGTAATCCCAGTTACTCTGGAGGCTGAGGCAGGATAATCGCTTGAACCCGGGAGGCAGAGGTTGCAGTGAGCCAAGATCGTACCACTGCACTCCAGCCTGGGCGACAGAGCAAGACTCCATCTCAAAAACAACAACAACAAGCATTACTATTTTCCTTTTACTGCACTTCAACAGAAAATAACATGTTTAATGTTCTCATTCATAAGTGGGTGTTGAACAATGAGAACACATGGACACAGGGAGAGGAACATCACACACCTAGTCCTGTCGGGGGATGGGAGGGTAAAGGAGGGGTAGTGGGGAGTGGGGGGCTAGGGAAGGGATAGCATTAGGAGAAAGACCTAATGTAGATGACCGGGTGATGGATGCAGCCAACCACCATGGCACTTGTAACAAACCTGCAGGTTCTGCACATGTACCCCAGAACTTAAAGTATAATAAAAAAAAGAAAAGAACGTGCTTTAAAATTTTACTGCAAAGAGTATTATGATTTTTATTGTGACTCACCACCTTTAGAACATGTCCACTTCAGAAATTTCTGATTTGGTTCACTTTCTTGGCGATGGTACCCTGGCAGCATCCTTCACACACAGCGTGTTTGAGGAAGTGAGCTGCAGGCCTTTGTGAAGCCATGGTCTATGGCTCTGCCTTCCTGGAACAGCTGCATCACGTCTTCTGCTTAGACTCAAACCATCTGCTCTCAAGTTACAGAGAGCCCAGTCCATTGATTTATTGCTTTCCTTACATTCCAATTTCTATTATCTAAGTTGTATTTTCGTATGTGCCTATAGAATTTCTTCACATTACCTGGCTAATAATCAACACTTTTGGGTTTTTATATAATAGCTCTTCAGATATAATAGCTGGTATGTAAAGCTCAACTGATTTGCAAAGGAAAAAATCAGAAGATATTTATGCTGGTAGATCAGCTGCATCTCAGCACTTTATGGTTATAACTCCATCCCTTTATGAGTGTTGTGTTTTAGCCTTAAGAGTCAACTTAGTTTGCTCACACTTTCTCAAGTATAAAATATCAGTTTCTTTGTCAATATTAAACATCGTTTTTTTTCTTTTTTACAACAAAGATGTTCAAGACAAACATCATAATACCATAATCTCAAATAAATGGTCTCAAAATGCAGTTGACTCATCTTTGTACATCAATTCTAAAATAAAGGTCCAAGGCTTTGACCATGTCCATGGATGCATAAGTTCTCCCACATCATCGTTTCTATAATTTGACAAAACAGTCTTAAGTGGGGGGACATCATAAAAATTCATTACTATAATACTTAACTTTTTCATGATTACTTGAAAATCCGTAGCACGGAATCACTATAACCTGATAATCATGAAAGCTGTGAATTCACAACCATTTCCTATCATGACTGCACTATTATCCATTTTTATTTATTTCTAATTAAATTTAATTGTGACTACCTGATTGTGAGCTTGAGGTAGCTTCATAGTGGTTCTACTCTACGGAAGGAGTAAGTCTCAAAGTCCCTTCTGCAGCATGAGACTAGGTTAAAATGAGAGGGAAATACAGTACCAAGTATACTGTTTTCTCACTTGGCATACAAACTAAAAAAAAAAAAAACTCCGACCATTTGTTAAGTGATAAAAATACAGTTCTTTTGTGAACATGAACACAGTACATGGAATCTGTTTCTTTGCATGGAAAGTAGCATCAAGGGAAAAGGACTCAAATTCTATTGCCACCTTTCTTAACCCTGGTAAGAATGTGCATAAACTCAAGCTTGTCGGTGTATAGTTTCAGCATGGCATAAAGTGACTGGATGAACCAGGAGCCATCCTTTGAATTTCTCCAAGAATAATAACCAGTCCTGTGGAATATACACACAAGAAGTTGGCTTCCACTGGTATTTTGTGACACTCCATGTCATCATCAATACCACTGTCTGACTCAATGCCAGGGTCCTGTTCTGTATCATGACAGGCCTGAATAAGGAAAAGCTTGGGTTTTCCAGTTAGACTTCTGCAACAATTCACCCTGAGAAAACTTGTTATTTTTTTCTAGTCAACAGGTCCATTTGTTCCAGCCTAGGCTAGAGTACAGAGGCTCAATTATAGATTACTGCAGCCTTGAACTCCTCGGTTCAAGCAATCCTTTTGCTTCAGCCTCCTGAGTAACTGAGAGTACAGGCACACATCACTGAAACTGACTAATTTTTTATTTTTTTAGAGACGGTGTCTCACTATGTTACCTGGTCTCAAACTCCTGGTCTCAAGCAATCTTCCTGCCTCAGCTTCCCTAGTAATTGGAATTTCAGGCATGGGCCACCAAACTCAGTCTCATCTCTTAATTAGGTTATTTGTTAAGTAGTTGCTGTTGAGTTGTATATTTCGGTTATTCACTACTTAGATATATGGTTTGCAAATATTTTCTCGTATTTTGTAAGTAACCTTTTTACTCTGTTGTTTTTTTCTTTTATTGCATAAACATTTTAAATTTTGCAATAGTCCATTTGTCTATTTCTGCTTCTGTTACCTGTGCTTTTGATGCTATTTCCAAAAAAGTATTGTTAAGACTAATGTCATGAAGCTTTTTTCCTATGTTTTCTCCTAGGAGTTCTATGGTTTCAAGTCTTATGGCTAGGTCCATTTTGAGTTAGTTTTTGTATATAGTTTAAAATTAGAATTCAACTAACTCTTTTGCATCTGGATATCTAGTTTTCCCATTATTTATTGAAGCAGCTATTCTTTCTCCATTGTATAGCCTGGGCACGTTTGTCAAAAATTATTTGACCATATATGAGAGGGCTTATTTCTTGGCTCTCTGTTCCATTCTACAGGCCTACATGTTTGTCTTTATACAAGTACCTTACTGTTTGGATTACTATGGCTTTGAAATATATTTTAAAATCAGAAATTTTGAGGCATCTAGCTTTTTCTTTTTTCCTCAAGATTGCTTTGGCTGTTTGGTCATTGTAATATTTTTTTTAATTTATTTTTTGGAAATTTTACCAAAATCTAAAATTATAGGAACTATTTATAGAAATGTTCTTTATGATAAATGATGTTTTACCTATTGTTATTCTATGTTCTCTTAAATAAAATACATTTTCTATTTTAAGCTATATTCACTATCTCTGGCATTCAAAAAGCCATATATTTACAAGGAACAACCTTAATAATTTAAAATGAAAAAATCAAATCTATTTCTATGAAATGTATAATTTTTGACAGTACATGATTTATTTGTTTACCCAATCTTTCATTGAACAACTATTGAGCACCTCCCATGAGCCTGGCAAGATAATAGGTGCTGGATCCAGCTCTGAAGATGAAAGACCTGGTCCCCACTATTATGAAACTTATGTCTCAGACAATAAGCAAATAAAAAATTGTGTTTAATATTATTATTTCATCAAATTACTTGCACAAGAGACTCACCTAGGGAGACTTAGCTCTTACAGTTCTGATGCTTTCTCTACAAATGGCTCACAGAGCTTTGAAAATTGATTAACTGATGAAACTATGAAAACCTATTTCCATAAGAATAAGACTACTTCAGCTTGGGGTCTTTGGGAATAACGCTAATTATTACGTGTCTTATTTGGCAAGTCTGAAGCTCACTTTTCTCCATCTGTGAAATGGAGATAAGACAATCTTGTAACATGATGATTAAATGAGGTCATGTGGGTAAAGTACAAATTGGTTAGTACTCAGTAAGTCTTAGCTACTACTGCCATCATCATTAAACATTAATCTATTTTTATTAATGCCCAGAGACAAAGAAAGTCAGGTAATGGTCTTAGGTAGCATAATGAGAAGGAAGCTCTGGCAATTTCTCTTTTAAACTTCTTAATGATTGCTGACTTATAAGAGAATTTTGTTGCAGGCAAAGTTTACAATATCTGTTTTGAGTTTACAGTTATCGATCAAGTGAACTGCAGTGAACTTTATTTTGCTTATTTGATAATTGAAGAAAGACTGTATAAAAATCATAGTCAAGCAATCATAGTTAATCAATACTGTTAACTAGGTAGCTTATTTACTTCTCAGTAGTGTGCCTTATGCCTGCATGAAGTCATTACTGCTCTGCCACTATGGTTACCTGTAGACTTTGAACGAGAAACTGTAATATATATGAAGGTGCAGTTTGCATCAATGACTAAAATGACCTTTAAGAAAAGAAAAAGAAAAATATATGTGCTTTATTTTTTCATTTTGTGTCCCTCACTTCCAGTGTATATATAAAAGCAAAACATTTATTTAGTATATTTGATAAATATTTAGAATGTCTGCTGTGATCCAGGCTCTCATTGATAATTCTAAGCTTTATCTGACAAATAGGATGTATCTGATAAGTTTACAACCTGGAAGTCACAAGTAATATGGTTTTTTTAAAATGGCATTCTTTATAAAAAATTATTTTAAAAATCCTAAAAATACGCTATAGCTCTTAAAAAATTGGCATGAAGCATTTATTATGGAAAAAGCTGAGGCTTTGAAGACAGATAGATCTGAGTTTAAATCTCACTTCTGTTACTTATTAGCTGTGTAAATGACCTCTCTGAACTTCACTTTTCTCATTGATAAGATGGTGAGTGAGGATGATATCTAATTCATATGACTGGCCGAAATAATGTAGATAAGATATCGATCTCAGTAGAGATCAATACATGCTTATTTTCTTTCTGTTCTTCTTGACACTATAAGATAGACTTTTCAAGTCTAGATGCAGATATATATTTTTATACATTCATTTGCATCCATTCTTTCAACAGAAAATTGCCAAGTAACCCCAATGAGACAGGAAGTATGGACATTTGGATGGCTATTGATTTGCAATAATTAAAATATACAAATAATGCAAATCAGTATTTATATACATTTGCATAAATACTAGTTTCTTTATGCAATGCAGAGTATGAACAACTACTCAGAGACCTACTGTACTCAAGCAACGGGACTTCCATTAGCATTAGCCAGTTCCTCAGAAGTTGGAGGATCAATGCCATTTAATCAAGCCAGACAGAAGCAGAGCATTGCCTTTCCACACACACTGTGAAAATTAGGGCAACTGACATTTTTATTGTAGGCAAGGCTGAATGATCAGGAATGCTTATACATTAATAGGGATACTAGAGTTAAGAAAGCACGAACTGAATGAGATCACAGTAGTCTGGAATGTTGGCTTTAAACCAGTGTTGAAGGTGACACACAGAAAGGATGTAATTTGATTGACTCTTTTTGATTCAAGGGCCTTGGCAAGCTGAGGTCCAAGTAGTGTCAGAGGCTTGAGGAAGTCAATAAACTGCATGTTTGCTCAGTGTTCAAGTGATATGTCCCTGAGCAGCTGACACAGAGGCTTGAAGCTCTAAGCATTAGGGGCCTATATAATGAATGTTCCAGCACCCCATGTCCAACGTACTCACAGAGGCTTGAGGATTCTAGGAGGTCAAGGCTTCACAGGGAATCAGAAGAAATATGGAGCATTTGGGAAGAAATTGCTATTGTCAGAGTTTTCCCTCTATGATCCTGAGATTGACTAGATCCTTGCTTGCCTAGCTCCAATGCTGTCCCAGCAGTATGGGGTGCCTAGAAATTCTGGTACTCTGAGTAGTAAAGATGACAAGGTCTGGAAAAGGAGGGCTTTCTGATGGTAGCCTGCTGGATAGAATAAAGAAGTCACTTAAATAAGCTCTCTACTGCTGAGATATTTGGTTGATAATTGCATTTTTGACTTCAAGAAGGAAAATTGAACCAAATGCATTCTTTAATTTGGAGCAAGGCAAGCCCTGAGGGTTATTTCTCAGAATAAATGTAGCCTGAAGGCTATTTGGCTTTGGTTTATATTTGACTATCTCATATACAAGCCCAAAATTCCTAGACATAAAAAAAATTACTTTTACCCCCAAGCAACTGTTAACTATAGCAAGAAGAGTTACAAAAAGCAAATTTTAAATTCTGGGACCGGTGTGAAATATATCTCTTGGATAGAGTGTCTTTATTCAAAGCACAGCATGAACAACTAAAGGCTTTGCATTTCTACATAGCTGTTAACAGATTTGTGATCTAAATGATTTGTTCTGAGGAAGAAGCAGAGCAACTGAGATTAACTATAGGATATCAATAACTACTCCCAATCCCTATCCGAAGCCCTAGGCTTTTGTTTTGCACAAGTCTCTTCCTTCCTCAAGATGTCTGAAACATATTATTAAATCATGACAGAATTACCCTAACTTCTAATATTTAGGCATGATTCTCATATAACCTGTATAATGTCAAGGGCTGTTGTCACTTTTCTGGCTTCAGTCCTTCCCATTAAAAGAGACTAAAAGCTTTTATATTTGCTCCAAGTAGAACTAAATTTCCACAAATCTCATTTCACTGACTCATAAACTGGTCCTTTTTTCTGCCTCACGTTAGCCAAGTTTTTCATTTCCTGCACTAGGTTTCTATGATGTTTTCTGCTTCTAACGATGCTCAAAGAGGCAGCTCTAACATGGTATGCTAAATATGAACACTGTTCTTGGTTACTGCCAGTATCTGTTTCTATAACACCCATCTCTTCAGAGACCATTCCTGTCCTTGCTCACCACTGCATAAGTTGCTGGGACCAGTGTGCTGCCAGCTTGTACCAGTGCAGATCTCAGAGTATTTCACTCTTTTAAGATTATGGTTGTATGCCCTAGGGTGCAAGTGAGTCCCGTCCAGGGTGGATTAATCTAAGGAGAACCTGCATGCCAGACATGGTGGTACCTCAATCATCCCTTCACTTTTACCCACTTTTCTCTGAATCTCATGAGTGTCACTTGACTCTGATGTTCCTTAGGAAGAATTCTTTTCCTGGTTTGCTCTCTGTCCCTGCCCAAATCTCTTGCCAAATTGTAGTCCACAGTGTTGGCGATGGCCTGGTCAAAAGCGATTGGCTCATGGGAGTGGATTTCCCCTTTTGGGCTGTCCTCATGACAGTGAGTGCATTCTTGGGAGATCTGGTTGTTTAAAAGTGTGTAGCACCTTTCCCCTCACTCTATTCCTCCTGTTCCAGCCACTGTAAGATGTGCCTGCTTTCCCTTTGCCTTCTGCCACGATTGTAAGTTTCCTGAGGCCTCCCAATGCATACTTCCTGTACAACCTGCAGAACCATGAGCCAATTAAACCTCTTTCCTTTATAAATTACCCGGTCTCAGGTAATTCTTTATAGCAGTGTGAGAATGGACTAATACAGCATCAACTTCTGTAAATAGCTCTCTGGCGTCCTGTCCCATTTCAACTAGTTCCTTAGTGAAACACAGGTTATGATACAGAAAATAAGAAAGAAGACCTTGAAAGAAAGAAAACTGGGAATCAAATCAATGTAGACAATATAAAAGCATATTTACTTTGGTCCAGGGTGGGGTGGATTGGAGGAGGGAGCTGGCAAACGACAAGGGTCCTGAAAACCACCAATGTTAGGCACGATTGAAGGAATATTGAATTATTTCCCCTGCCCCCAACTTACATTTTGTTGGCCTGTACTTAAACAAATAGGATTGAGAAACCTGCTTTAAATGCCTCCTTATCATAGGCAACAAAATGCTACCACTCTCTGATTGGCCCTCCTTCATTATCTCTTTGACTTTGTCTCCTCTCAGTAGTCCCCTCAATAACTCTGCTCTGAGTACACTGACCTGTTTTCTGTTGCTCAGATCTACCAAATATCCTATTTTCTCAAGGCCTTTGCACTTACTTTTTCATTTCCTCCAAGTCTGTGTTCAAATTTTGCCTTCTCAGGGAAGTCTTCCCTGACCAAACCAGCTAAATTAACAACTGCTTACTCTCCAGCTTATCTTACTCTACAGTGGATATCTGTCATGCATGATTTTCCAAAATATTTTGCATACCCTCTTCTATTATTTTAGTAGTTTCCCATATTGTGAATCAAATGTAAACTCCAATTTTTCTTTTGTAGAATTTTTTTAAAATCTGGAATTTCCAACCTCCCTCACCAGTGGAGTGCAGATACCACTGATCAGATGGAAGGCAGCTGTGTGACAAGCAGGCTGAACATGGACACTCCTTATGCTGATGCAAGTGTCAGCAGGAGCTAACTTTAGTTTTTAGTTAAGTGAACCTTTCTCAGCAGGAGAGACATAACTTGTTTTATTTTCATTTGCCAGCTCTGTCCACTGAGGTCAACCTATTATTCTTTACTCCACAGTTCGCTAACATTTTCTGATATCCCTTATACTCAAATCTATCTCTTAGAGCCTTTTCCAGACTCTAGAAGACTCCCTATTATGACAATAGTGTATTGTCAGAACATTTAGTTTTTACATGCCAGTTACCTCGCGGTCATTATTTCTAACTCTTGCAACCATCTGGAACAGTAGCACTATCATCATCTCCACTTTTAGAGGAGGAAATCAGGCCCTGGAACCTTATTTGGGGTTACACAGTTCAAAAATGGCTGCACTTGGATCCAAACCAGGCTCAGAATGACCCCGAGCCAGTATTCTTTCCACTTCTCTTGTCCTTTACCCTTCACTGAAATCTTGTTGGACACAGTTACAGTAGAAAGAATAAATACGGAATGAAAATTACAATGTAATTGCCAAATTGGCTGACTCCAGCATGTACAGTCTTGGGAATGCATCTGTCTATAACATTTTTTTCTTAATAGAATTTTTTGAAAACAGATTGGCCAATCTTTGCTAGTTAGCATGGGCCATCAGCCAAGATGTGGGAGTCACTTCATAAAATGATATCTTATGTTAAAAGAGTGTTTATTGAAATATGTTTTTTCCCAGAGGGTTACGTTTTTAGTGAAAACACTCAATGATAAACATTTAGACCTGGCCCTCCTCTTTCCTCTCCTTCTCTTTGGGCCCTTTCAGATGGGCCATAGCATCACTGAAAGCAATAGGGGTGCAAAGTCCAGTGAAGCTAAGAGGGGCACAATTGGAGAAGATAGAGGGGAAAGAGAGATGGTAGGAACATTCACATGTTTTCAATTATCACAGTACTTTTTTTCATTGAGTTAATATTTTATTTAACCCTCACATACCCTGATAAGCTAGGTTTTAAAAATCATGTTTTGTAAAGGAAAAAGCTAATAGGCAGAGAGGTTAAGATCATTAAGTCATGGATGCCGTGAATGATCAAGTTAGAATCTGAATTCAGAGTTGTCTGATCACGAAACTCACGCCCTTGGTAGTATATCATGTTTCCTTTCACGAGCAGTAATATTAATAGTATCAGATGGTTTTATCCTGCTTTGTGTCTTGCATATATTCTCTCATTTATTTTCATAATAATCCCATCAGGTACTTGTGACAGTAAATTTTGTGTGTCAGTTGGACTAGGCCATGGTACACAGACAGTCAAACGTTATTCTAGATGTTTCCGTGAAAGTAATTTTAGATGAGATTAATATTTTCACTGGTGGATTTTGAGTAAAGCAGATTTCCCTCCATAATGTGAGTGGGCCTCATCCAATCAGATGAAGGCCTTAAGATAAAAAGATTTACTTCCACTAATAAGAAGGAATTCTGCCAGCTGTCTGTGGACCCACACTGAAACTCTTTCTCAAGTCTCCGGCCTGCCGGCCTACACTGCAGATTTTAGACTTGTCAAGCCTCTAAAATTGCCGGAGCTAATTCCTTGAAATAAATCTCTGTATATCCATCCTGTTGGTTCTCTTTCTCTGGTGAACTCTAATACCATAGTTATGATCATCACCCCTTTTATGGATGAATAGACAGGATCAGAGAGGTTTAATACATTGCCCTCTAAACTGCTGAACTATCCAGAATGACACAGCTAGATACTCAAAATCAGTTTATTTGTCTTCAAGTCTATTCTTTACCTCCCACAGTTCTGACGTCTAGAACTGTGGGAGGTAAAGAATAATTTCTAAGAAGGCAGAAAAGCCTTTTTAGAAATTATTCTTTACCTCCCACAGTTCTAGAGGTCAAAAATCTGAAATCAGTTTCACTGAGCTACAGTCAAAGTGTCAGCCAAGCTTTTTAAGGCCCTGAGAGAGAGAATTTGTTTCCTTGCCCTTCTCAGTTTCTTGTGGCTGCCTGTGTCCCTCTGCTTGTGACTTCTGTCTCCATCTTCAAAGCGTATGGTTCTGATCTCTGCTTCCCTCAGCACCTGGCCTTTCTGTCTTCTATGGTAGGAAAGTCATCTCCCTCTGCATCCTTCTTATAAGGACTCTTGTGATTACATTTAAGGCTCACCTGGATAATCCAGTTGCTGAGCTCAACAAGTCAAGATCCTTAAATTAATCACATCTGCAAAGTCTTATTTGCTCTGTAAGGCAACATTCACAGGTTCTAGAGATTACCATGTGGGTCTCTATAGCAGCCATTATTCAGCCTATTACACTTAGCTTTTTTTATTTTAAAATCATACATAATTTAATTTGATTACACAAATATGCTTACTTCTCTACTTTCTCATTTACTTTGCTAATTCTGTTATGAAGTAGATTCAAATGAGAGCTCTGAAAAGAAATGATTTGAAATACTGGAACAACGACTTGAATTACTGAATTAAAATAAAACACATTATATATGTTGTCAAAAAGCTATGACTCACAATCCATATATCTCAAAGCAATTTACTTGAACCCTTCTCCCTTAGGGAAAGTTTATCAAATCTATTAATCAATTACCAAGGTGACTGATTTGAGTAGCATATTTATTTACTTCTCTTCTGTTTAGGAGAATGACCAAGACGTAGGACTCAGATGGGAGAGGAAGCAGAGGTGAACTTTAATCTTTGGGCTGTGTAATCAGTTCCCGGATGACTGAAAGCTGGCTTGTAAGTTCAATACATCCATGTAGAAAAACTCACTTTGCTCTGGCGGGTTATTTTCTTGTCCCAAAGAAACCCCCAGGGCCTCATTTCGTCAGACCTCATGCTGCTAGAGCAAGGTTTCTAGTGTCAGCAGCCTATTCTCTCACCTTCAGCAGCCTCCTGTGACATTGAGATTCATGCCTCAGCCCACCTGATCTGTGAAGTAACAAGAGAGGTTAAGCTCTGTGGCCAGACAGACCGGCATTTGAATCCCAAATCCACTACTTAGTATGTGGTGCCCTTGAACTTAGTGTGAAGCTTTAATTCTCCATCAGCAGAGCGAGGCTAATAATATCTTTCACACATAGAGGTTCACGGATTAAATGCAAGTGGAATGTTTATACTGATATTGCCTATCCCTCTTTGCATCTCCTTGGCAGCCGTTCCCCTTTGACTTATTACCACACCCACTAGAGGGACAGGCAAAAGGAAACGCACCGCACCAGATTTCCCATGTTAGAAGCAGGCCCGATAGTGCTGCTCTCTTCTGCAGAGACGATCCTAGTAATGCTAAAAGGTGAGTGTGAGGGCTTCCCCTCTCCTTCCCTAACAGAGCCCCAATTGCGTCCTGATGTCAGGCAGCTCTGTGCACCTTGTCGAGGGTGCTGCCTGACTAGTCTAAGCCAGTCATCATCCTTACAGTCCTCCTTGCTGGTGATTAGCTCAGGGCTGAATGTGTGATTTATTTCTGGTGGATGAGACATAAGAAAATATAAGAGAAGTTTTCCGAGGAAATTCAGGGAATGATTTCCTTCCCAGATTTTAAAAATTGGCTTCAATTCACACCATTGGCAAGAGAATGAGGAATTCCTTGTCTAGGGATATAAGGACAGTCAAACACCAAATACATGACTCCTGACACTGGGCAGGTGAGATTTGCAGCAGTTTATGGGCCACATATACTCATAGCCCTAGGGGAGGAGGAGGAGAGGAGGGGAGCTCATGCCACACATGGCCACAAGGGAAGGTGTTGTATTTGGGACCATGGTGAACAACTAAGAGTGGTGAGAGGCAGGATTTGTCCTATCAACAGGATGTGGTGTCCCCTGGTTCCTGAGGGGGTATGTGACTGGCTTCTTTGAATGATTCTGTGGGCTGTCAGGGAACTGAAACCTGATACTCAAGCCTGACTAGGAGCTGTGTCTGGTCACCTTGATAAGGAGGGTCTTTTGGCTAGAGGACCTTATCTGTGGTAGCAGAGTGGAGAGGGAGAGTTTTAGTTGGGCCATAGGAGGCTCTAGCATTTTCATGTGATGTCAAACCAACATGTAATATTTGGCCTTTATTTTAATCTTTACACCTTCCATATACTGAGAGTCAAGGAAAGAGGGGAGGTGGAGAGAGAGAGAACTGACCTTTCTTTCTTCTCTGTGGCTATCACCTTGTGTGAACATGATTATAGTTAGAAGCATAACATCAATTTTGCAACAATGAAGGGACATATTGCAGGCATTCCAAGGAGAGTAGAGAAAAAAGAGAGAACAAGCCTAGGTCCCCGATTGTTCTTTGAAGCTACCGAGATTTCCCTAAAGTTTCTACTACCAGACTTGGTTTATATGACATACTAAACTCCTGTTGTTGAACTTATTCTTCCACCTGGAGCTGAAGCATCCTGATGGGGAAGGCCTGATGCTCCTACCACTGGTAAAGGAACAGCTTTCCTGTAATTTTATACGTGTAATGTCTATTTTTGTGACTAATATGGTTATTCGTATTATATTAAGTTATGGTTATGCTATAAGAGTGGTTGGAGTAACCATTTTGAGCCAGAGTGAAGTAGTGGGATAATCAGAGAGAAACCTCCCTTGAGAGGCGTTGTTGAGTCTCTCGGCCTGCTTTCCTGCCTTACGGAGAGAATATTGCTTTTATATTACTCTTAAGCATGATTTTAATAGAAGTTAAGCCACTGCTAATTTGTCAATCCTTAAAGTGTAAATGTATAATTTAAATTCACATACTTTAAATTCAAATACTTTATAGCCACAGGCTGCTGAATACCCTCACGTTGCCTTGTGACCTGCAGGAAGATGGAGGTACCGTATATCATTTTTTTAAAATCTATTTTGGCCGGCACAGTGGCTCATGCCTGTAATCCCAGCACTTTGGGAGGCCAAGGCAGGCGGATTGCGAGGTCAGGAGTTTGAGACCAGCCTGACCAATATGGCGAAACCTCATCACTACCGAAAATACAAAAATTAGCTGGGCATGGTGGTGCACACCTGTAGTCCCGGCTACTCAGGAGGCTGAAGCAGGAGAATCGCTTGAACCAGGGAGGCGGAGGTTGCAGTGAGCTAAGATTACACCACTGCACCGCTCTGTAGCCTGGGCAACAGAAAGAGACTCTTTCTCAAAAAATATATAGTTCTCGCAGTCTATGGAAAATCTACAATTAATAGGAAGTATTTGCCGTAGAAACATGACAAGATAAACCAAAATAAAATAAAGATCATGTTATAAAATAATGGAGAATATTCAGGATATCATGTTTTGATTTCTCTCTTCCTTGCATCTATATACTTAACAAAAATCAACAATGAAAAGGCAAAGGAGGATCAGGAAAAATAACTAATGAATAGTACCTGGCTGATGAAATACCTTAACACCTGGCTGATGAAATAATCTGTACAACAGACCCCCTTGACACACATTACTTGTGCAACAAACCTGCCCATCCTGAACTTAAAATAAAGGTAAAAGAAGGGACAAAAGTAATAATATTGCACTTTTCTTTTGGAGAAAAGTAGAATAATTTTGTTAAAATGATATTACAAAGTGATTTTATTTTCTTAAACCTTGCCTCAAATTATTTCTGAGTTTTTAAATGTTCCATGATGTTGTTTTAAAAATTACCTATGTATATAAAACCTTCTGTAATACAATATTTAAAATTCTTCCAATATATTTTCAATAAAAGCTCAAGGAAACTAACAAGACACCAATGTCAGGCATTGGAATACAATTTTCAAAATAATCCTAATATAATACTTTTTCTACTAATGCAATAAAAGTTACTGGATTCTGGGGATTGAAAAAAGTCTCATGAATTTATACTTAATAAAAAAAGTTTATACTTTTTTGATAAAAAATGAAATGATTGTAAAATGATAAAAACATTCCATTTTTGATGCTAGCACTCTGGTAGGCCTAGAAAGAACAGCTTTTGCTAATTTTACTGACTCTTTACCTTCTCAAATGTTCGAGAAGACCAGACCTCCACGGCCTCCAAAGGCCACTCACCACATTAGATCTCTGCACAAAGCCAGAGGTTATTCCGCACTGCCTGTGACCAAGTCTTACAGGTGCCTCTCAGCCCCCTTGGTTGCCCTTCTTCACTTGACATCTGAATAGCAGTGGCCAACGAATGAAGAGTCTTGTATGCCATGCTAAGGAGCTAGCTCTCAAATTCTGCAGGTAATTAGGAATCATTAAGGATTTTTCAGCTGGACAGTGGTACTTCCAATAGCTTTATAGCAGGACCGCCATAGTGAAGAGTATGTTAGAGGGGATGGAGGAGCGGAGCTACTGGGAAGGTAGTTACCATGATCAGGAGAAACAGGATAGATACCTGGGCTCCATCAGAGGCACTACAGATGCAAATATGCGGGCAGGCATAATTGAAAGATCCCAAGTAGATACACTGGGGAGGTAGAGGGAAACAGGACAGTGAGAGGGGCTAAGGAAAGCTAGTGAGAATTGTGCTTACTGTTAAATGAAATAAACTCCAATGTCGAGATTCTCCGTAATTAGAAAACAATGACCCAGAGCATGGACCAAAAGCTTGCAGCATTAATTCTGGCTTCCCCGAAGAGATTATACCCTAAGGTTTCTTTGATGTTGTTGCTGTTTTTATTACATTTTTTGTTTTTGATTTTTAGCTCTGTTTCAGATAGTTATGGTGTCGAGATAAATGACCTCTTGATTTTGTATTTCAGTGATATACATATGTTGAATAAAAGTGAGTTATGTTATTTTCTATTGTAAACTCACATAGGTCAGGGATCAGGATGGATTTTCTAGAGCTCATTTTAGGAACTCAACAAATCATAAAAACGATAACATTTTCCCATAAAACACTTTGTTAGAGGAGAAATACCAGCATAATCTAAAGATTTTCTCTTCCAGGAAAAGCATCTAAATAAAATTAGAAAGTCATAAAGGAAAGCACACTATATTATAATATCAATTATAGCCTGAAAAGTGAAAATATAATATATATATTTATTTTTCAACAATCACTTATAAACACTGATTGTTTACCAATACATATATATTTTTTTTTTTTAGCTAGGTCTTGCTCTGTTGCCCAGGCTGGAGTGCAGTGGCATGATCATGGCTCACTGCAGCCTTGACCTTCATGGCTCAGTCTTCCAAGTTGCTGGGACTACAGGCATGTGCCACTGTGCCGGGCTAATCAAATTTTTTTTTTTTTTTGTAGAGACAGAGGTCTGTATGTTGCCAAGGCTTGTCTTGAACTCCTTGGCTCAAATGATCCTCTCACTTTAGCCTCCCAAAGTACTGGGATTATAGGCATGAGCCACCAGGCCTGCCATTGAAATATATTTTATAAGCAAAGCACAGCATTAATTAAAATGATTATTACCTTGATTTGCTAAAAAAGACATTGTGATCTGAGAGGAGGAAAGAATTACTGAAGAAGGGATAAACTGACTTATTAATAAGTCAAAAAGTATATGCAATCCAAATGTTGATTTCTGAAATAAAAGAGACTAAATTTTAAAAACAAATTTTTTTTTACATCAGCAATTTTAGTCACTGTTTACAACATAACAAAGTGGCTTCACTTTCCTAGTGAGATTTTTGTGAAAATCTTAAAAAGTATAAACAGTAAACTTAATTAAAATAACAATTATGCCAGTGGACATTTGGAGGCAAAGGGAACGCTGCTGGGAAATCAGACACTGACCATATTTTGAAATTCTAGAAAAACTAGGAATTCATTTGGTCACAAATTGAAGACGAGGCTCGACTAGTGCAGAAATAATTGATTATACTTATCAATTGGGACATACCTTGCAAGAGCTATACTTTGGGGTAACTGGAGGTAGACACAAAGAATTAGGTCAACATTCCTGCATTGCCATCTTTTGGCAATTTATTTAATTTCTCTATGCCTCAGTTTTTCCACTTGTAAAATGGACTGTAATTCATACTTACTTTCCAAGATCATGACTGACATTAGAAAGTGTGTTAAAAGCCCCCAGTGTGATGCGAGCTCTTGCTTAATAGTAGCTCTTCTAATTAAGTTGCAGTTACTATTTTAAGATCAGGTACAATAATTAGAAAAATCATTTCGGTAATCCTCTCATAGTCTTCTGTTTTTACATGAATCACGAACATCTAAACTTTTCTTAAGGATTTAAAAATATGGGAAAGAAAAAAAAAGTGCTTTAAAAATTAGTGCACTTCAAATATTTTATGTAAGAGAATATTGGAATGCTACAATTTTTACTTGATCACATTATTAATTACAACTTTCAAATAAGCGTTAAATACCCAGAAAGCCTACACTATAAAAATCTGACCACGTCCGCATAATTAGTAGTAAATCCTCTTACTTGTTGGGGCAAGATGAGCCAAATGCCATTGATTTTAACTTGCACTTAGGCATCTTTTTATGGAATTTTATGTGCAAAAGTAAATTTGCCATGTGTATGGGAAATGGAACTAAAGAAAATGAATCATTAGAATCAAGGATGAGGGAGAAAATATTCAGGACATTGGCAAATATTGCTTGGCCACACTAAGCTAGGTTCTCTAAAGAGGACAAAGATCTCATTGCCCAAGGGACTGCTTTTCTGCCTGGAAACATTTATTGCTTAGTCCATAAACTTCTTGTGATTTACGTTCTTGATGAAAATATCTTATCGTAAAGACTGGATTTCTCTGACATCTATTTAAGTTTATTTTATATTCTCATACTGGCTCAAATCCAGTTACCTACTTACATGATATTTTATGGTTATCAGAGTCATGCATATAGAAATAGATCTAAGATTGATAATGAATTTTCCACCTTTATACAACAACTCTGTGCCAACATCATATCTGCTTTACGGCTACAAATTAATGTTGAGGCACTGAAAACACTGTGTGACTATAAATGAGGGAAAAATAAACCCCTCTTATAAAAAGAAAAGCCAATACATCTCAGAAAAATATAGAAATTAAGATATTGAGATGATGAAAATTTCGAGATACAGTTAAAATAGATCGTAATGCCATATATTGGCAATACATTGGCCACTATATGGCAATAGAGTATTCCCACAGGGAGCCCCAGTATATTTCTCTGTATATATAGAGTATTCTGTGTTAAGAAAAGAGAATGGTTCTTCTTTTTATGACTTTGAGCATATTCAACATGTAAATGATTCTGATCATCTTCAATCTAGGCAAATAGTAACAGAAAATTATCAGAATTTACAGCAATTCAGAAGAAAATAAAAACTATTTAGATGACCAAAATTGATTTGCATAAGTGGACAGATGAAGAAAATCTTCATCAAGAAAAAAACGCCCCCATTGAAACTATCATTGCAGAGTAACATTCTTTAAGATGTACACTACCAAATGATGAAGGTGAACAGCACAACGTCTAGGCCACAGAGATACTTGTCTTTTAGTAAGAAAGTTTACCTGTCTAAACTAAAAAATATAGATTTAGGGAGTACAAGTACATTAAAAAAATGTAGCCTTAGTGTATAGTGGTGAAACCTGGGCTTTTAGTGCAACTATCACCTGAATAATGTACCTTGTACCCAATGGGTAATTTCTCAACCCTCACTCTCCTCCCAACCTCTCACATTTTGGTTTCTAATGTCTATAATGCCACTCTGTTTTTCCATGTATACAAATTGTTTAACTCTCACTTGTAAGTGAGAACATGTGGTCTTTGACTTTGAGTTTCTGAGTTGTTTCACTTAAGATAATCGCCTCCAGTTTCATCCATGTTGTTGCAAAACTCCTGATTTTATTCGATTTTATGGCTGCATGGTGTTCCATGGTGCACATATGCAATATTTTCTTTATGCAACCATCTATTGATGGACGCTTTTCTATTGTGAATAGTGCTGCAATAAACATACAAGCAAAGGTGTCTTTTTTAATATGATGATTTCTCTTCCTTTGAGTAGATTTTTAAAAGTGGGATTGCCGAATAAAATGGTAGTTCTATTTTTAGTTCTTTGAGAAATCTCCATACTGTTTTCCATAAAGATTGTACTAATTCACATTTTGACCAACAGTTATTTAAGTTTTTCCTCTCTGTATCCTCACTAACAACTGCTGTTTTATGATTTTTAGTAATAGCCATTCTGACTGATGTAAAATGGTATCTCATGGTGGTTCTAATTTACATTCTTCTGATGATTAGTGATATTGATTTTTTAAAATGTTTATTGACCATTTGTATGTCTTCTTTTGAAAAATGTCCATTTATGTCCCTTTTCCTGGGCTTTTTTTCTTTTTTATTTTCACATAGACAGGGGATTAAAGTTCCATTTTTTTCTTTTCCTCTCATTTAGTTGTTTGAGTTCCTTGTAGATTGTAGAGATAGAATCTTTGTTGGATGCATAATTTGCAAATATTTTCTCCCATTCTTTGGGTAGTCTATTTACTCTATTGATTACTTCTTTTTCTGTGTAGAAGTTTTTTAGTTTAATTATATCAAATTTATCTGTTTTTGTTTTTGTTGCATTTGCTTTTGCGGTCTTAGTCATAAATTCTTTGCCTAGGCCTTCATCCAGAAGAAGTTTTCTTATAGAATTTTTATAGTTTTAGGTCATAAATTTCAGGCTGTAATCCATCTTGAGCTGGTTTTTGTATGTGGTGTAAGATAAGGGTCCAGATTTATTCTTCCACATCTGGCAATCCAATTTTCCCAGCACCATTTTTCAAAAACTGTGTTCTTTCCTTAGTGTACAGTTTTGACAACTTTGTTGAGACTCAGTTGCTTGTAGGTAGGTATGTGGCTTTATTTCTGGTTTCTCTATTCTGTTCCATTGATATATGTGTCAATTTTAATACCAGTGCCATGTTGTTTTGTTTACTATAGCCTTATTGTATAATTTGAAGTCAGGTAATGTGATGTCTCCAGCTTTGCTTCTTTTGCTTTGGATTTCTTTGGCTATTTAGACTCTTTTTTGGTTCCATATGAATTTTAGACTTTTTTTTCTAATTCTGAAAAAAAGACATTGGTAATTTCATAAGAATTGTATTTAGTCTATAGATTGCTTTGGGCATTATAGTCATTTTAATAATATTGATTCTTTCAATCCATGAACATGTAATATTTTTCCATTTGTTTGTGTCATTTACAATTTCTTTCACCAGTGTTTTGTAGTTCTCCTTGTAAAGATCTTTCACTTTCTTAGTTAAATGTATTTCTAGCTAGTTTATTTTTTGTAGCTATTGTAAAGGGGATTGAGTTCTTGATTTAGTTCTCAGCTTTATTATTATTGTTATATAGAAATGCTATTGGTTTTTATACTTTGGTTTTGTATCCTGAAACATAGTCATTTCTCAAATCTAGAAGTATTTTAGAGTTTTCTCTAAACTCTTTAGAAGAGTCTTTAGAGTTTTCTAGATAAAAGCTCATGTCATCAGCAAACAGTGATAATTTGACCTCTCCTCTTCCGATTTGGATAACTTCTATTTTTTTCTCTTGTCTGATTGCTTTAAATAGGACTCTCAGTATGTTGATGAACAAGGGTGATGAAAGCAAACATCTTTGTCTTGTTTCAGTTTTCATGGAGAATGCTTTCAATCTTCCCCATTTGGTATTATTTTGGCTGTGGGTTTGTCATCTATGGTTTTTATTATGTTGAGGTATGGCCCTTCTATGCCTAGTTAGTTGAGTTTTAATCATAAAGGAATGATAAATTTTACCAAATACTTTTCCTTAATCTATTAAGATGATCAAATAATTTTTGTTTTTAATTCTGTTTGTGTGGTGAATCATATTTGCTGATTTGCATATGTTGAACCATCCTTGCATCCCTGGAATAAAACACATTTGATCATGGTATATTATCTTCTTGATTTGCTATTGGATTAGATTTGCTAGTATTTTGTTGAGAATTTTTGCATCTATGTTCATCGGGCATATTGGCCTGTAATTTTCTTTTTTGTGTGTGTGTCTTTGCTTGGATTTGGTATCAGGGTGATACTGGCTTTGTAGTACAAGTTAGGGATGACTTCTTCCTCCTTGATTTTTTTTAGTTTTAGTAGGAATGGCATCTATTATTCTTTGTACATTTGGTGGAATTTAGCTGTGAATCTGTCTGTTTCTAGGCTTATTTTTGTTGGGACATTTTAATTTATTGATTCAATCTCACTATTCATTATTGGTTATTTCAGGATATCTATTAATATTTCTTTCTGGTTCACTCTTGAGAGATTTTGTTTCCAGGAATTGATCTATTTTCTCTAGGTTTTCTAGTTTGTGTGCGTAGAGATACTCATAGTAGTCTGTGATGATCTTTTGTATTTCTGTGGCTTCAGTTGTAATGTCTCCTTTATAATTTCTGACTGTGATTATTTAATATTTTCTCTTTTTTTTTCTTGGTTAATCTAGCTAGCAGTCTATTGATTTTGTTTATCCTTCCAAAGAACTAATGTATCTCCCAGGAATTCTCTGAGCTTCTTGTATCTGGATGTCTAAATCTCTAGCAAAACCACAGAAGTTTTCAATTATTTCCTCAAATAAATTTTCAAGCCTTTTTCCTTTTTCTTTTATTTCCTTAAGAATACTTATGACTCATAGGTTTAGATACTTTGCATAACCTCATATTTCTTGAAGGCTTTGTTTATTGTTTAAAATTTTTTTTCCTTTATTTTTGTTTGACTGGATTAATTTGAAAGACTGTTTTCAAGCTCTGAAGTTTTTTTATTCTGCTTGGTCTATTCTATTGTTAAAGTTTCAACTATATTTTGTAATTCCTTCAATAAATTTCTCACTTTTAGAAGTTCTGTTTTTAAAAATTAGCTATCTCTTTAGTTAATCTTTATTCATATCCTGAATTGTTTTTCTGGTTTCTTTGTGTTGGTTGTCAGCTTTCTCTTGGATCTCATTGAGCATCCTTATAATTCATATTTTGAATTCTCTATTTGGCATTTCAGAATTTTCATTTGATTAGGATCCACTGATATAGAGCCTGTGTGATCCATTGGGGGTAACACCCTGTGTTTTCATAGTGCCAGAATTCTTAACACTGATTTCTTTTCATTTGTGGAACCTTAAGTTTCTTACTTTTGAATTTATTTTCATTTGGATAGGACTTTTCCCCACCCTCAAGAGTGTGCCTGTAATGTATGTTGAGTAGGGTCATTTGGCTTTGCTTCTGGATGCCTTCATGGGGCCAAGGATTTGTTTGAATTCCTTGGTTATAGATAGCCTTAGTGTGGTGGTTTTCCCAGATTCTGGATGTAGTAGTGGTGTACTAGGCAGGTGAGCAGGCTCACTGCCTCCTGCAGAGACAGGAAGGCAGAGGTCTCTGTAGTCTTACTTAGTTTCCCAGTGCCATGCACTTCTGTCAGCAGTTATTGTATTGGGTTGTGCAGTTCAACCTCTAGGCCAGTAAGTGGTGCGTGGGGGTATAAGCTGCTGAGCACTTGTAATTGTGCCAGCAGATGTAATGGGCTGTGCAGGTTGACATCTGGGGTTGTAGGTGGCACTTACAGGAGAGAAGCAGCTATGGAAGTGGCAATGGAATTTATGCTTGGCCTTTGTTCAAACCAGGAGAAATACTTGAATGTTTCAGGCAATGAGTGGGCTGTGGAACTATGTTCCTTGTCCTGTGTTCTACCACTAGGGAGGTGGCAGGAGTGAAGCCAGATGGGGCTGCATTGGGCAAGCCCATGTCCAGTCTCCCTGTGACAGGCACAAGTGCTGGCTCCAAGAGGGGTTGGGGGCAGCTCTCTTGCCACTGGACAATTTTCTAGGGTGGTGGAGGCACCTGTACCATGCAAAAGCACCTGCTGAAGGAGAGGGGATTTAGGAGAAAGAGGGACAGCTGTGGTTCCACAGTTCACTAGTGGGTAGTAGAACCCATCCAGCTCTCACAGCCTAATCTAGCAGGTCTCTCACTTGCATTTGGCCACTGGCAGCAGGCCACAACAGCCAGCCCTGTCCCAAACAGTCTGCCATTCAGATTGCAAAACTTCCCCAGGCCGCAGTTTTCTGCCTAAGACAGAAGATGCACCCCATGGCACACCCTTACTGGTTTGTTCTCACAAAAGATGATGTGCCCAACTCCTGCACCGCAGCATGAACACAGGCAAAACTCTTCTTTTAATTCTGATGGTGGGGCTTCCTCCCCCGCTCAAGATTAGATTGACAATCTCATCCTTGGGCCCCTGGACAGCTTGACTCCAGGAGTGGGGGCATGTAATCAGGCCAGCAAACTTGTCCTCAGGCCCCCTGGATTCAGGTGCTGGCTGAGATAGGGAGGGGCCAGCTTGGCCCATGTTGCCAGCAGAATACTCAGTCCTGGCAATAGTGGTTGCTGCAGTCTTACCACCAGGAAATGCAGGCCCCTTTCTACAGGAACAGCCAGGCCAGCAACTTTGTGGAAGGCAGGCAGGTGTGGTTTCACAGGAAATGGCAGAAGTATTTGTCCTTGGTGCAGATGAGAGTGCCCAGCAAATCCTCTCACTCCCTGGCCCAGCAGCCAGCAGGGGCAGTAGCAGCCCTTGCACAGCATACTGAGCCTTGGGGAATGGGCTCCCAGAATGGCATTATGTTGCAGCTACCTAGTACTCAGAAGCCTGTGGACTCCACGTGAGTTTGAGCAATGCCTCTGTGCAATCTCCAGGCAGCTTTCTATGCCAGTCTGGAAGCAGCAGGGTCAATGGGATCTCCTGCAGCTAGGATTATAAAGGTCTGTGGAAAGAATATGGAACCCCACAGGTCTCTCATCTACCCCTCCCCTGGGTCTGAGAGCTGCCGCCTTTTAAAATTCAGTTACACAATCTTTCCTCAATATATAAAATAAATGCTATTCTCTTGCATATTCAGAAAGGCTTTCTTTTGCATGCATTCCTTCCATATTAGGGAGGCACTGGAAATTAGGACAAAACTCTTGTTTCATGTGTCTTTTGAGGAATGTAAAAGCCTATAATTGGATGAATGCAACCCAATATCTACAGTGACTTGGATCATCTCTCACATAGGATTGAAGGGGAAGAAGACAAAGAAGATTATGCATCCACTAGACATCAGGAAATAGAAAAGCAGGAAAATTGCCTCAATGTTTGAAACTGAAATTTGGTATTATGGTGTGTCTGACTCTATGACTGGCAGAGATTAATTTTAGAAAGAGATAGAAACACGTAAATGTTCTTCATTAGAAAAGTATTCTGTTTGTTATAATAGAACTTTCATCTGTAGTTATTCCTTCACTGTCTTCTCCCTCAGAAATGGTGTCTTTGTAAGTAAGAATGGTAGCTTGTATGTTCTTCCATTTGAAGACTTAACAATGCTTTTGCGAAGTTCAAGAATCATTCCTGTTGGATTTGTGGCTAAATAAGAGTTAGACTCTGAGATTCTCCTGTATCTTACATTTTTAAATTCATAGATATAAGGTGAAGAACTAGTAGCGTAGTGTTCTTCTTTTCTCTTCCTTTAAAATCAAATGTAGGGAATTATTTTATTCCTATGGTATTCATATTTTCCAAATTCTTCAAGGAATTATAGCTTTGCAGCAGTGTTTCTGCCTTTGAAAAAGCATATACCTCTTCCAGTCTTTAGCAGTCTTCACCAGTCAGCCTTGATAGAGATTCTGGGGGCCTCTCAAACATTTTCTGTGGGTGTACATGCTCCATTATTTGTTTTCTTTCCTGGGAGAGAAGTCTGAGGATTGCGTATCTTTTCCCAATCCCACAAAGCTATTTGGGGCATGGTAAAATTCCCACCTTTTTCTCTAGGACAGTGTAATAAATAGGAAATTGAGTGCCAGGCTTTTCCCCCTGTAGTAATGTACCAGAAAAGAAGGAAGCTGAGTGCAAAATCAAAGCAAATCTTCTCATTTTATTTTTTAGTTTTAATTTTGTATAGGTAAGTTCTCTCCATATTGCCCTGGCTAGTCTCAAGCTCCTGAGCTCAAGCAATCCTCCCACCTCAGCCTCCCAAAGACTTCTCATTTTGAAGTTTTTGATTTAAGGGCTCCTTTAAGTGGAATTAAATATAAATACATTTTTAAAAAAAGTAGGAGACAATGGTATAAAGGTTTAAGAAACACATACACACACACACACACACACACACACAGGGACATATTGAATTGCATTAGCTCTTTAAAACATGTATTTTGACCTATTTTAAATAAAACACACTCTGATAACTTTAGAGATTTCTAGGACTAATTTCTGTGTCATTACAGCAATTAAAGATTCTAATATTCACATAGCTGTTATCATCTTGTCAAATTGGATTTTGTTTAAGAATGTCTGGGAAATTCTTTCTTGTGCACTTAGTAATAGGCCAACAATCAGGGATTCTTGGCTTGGAGGTTGAAATCTCAAGGGTTCAGAAGGAAAGTGATAAAGAATTAAATATGAATAACATTATGTCTGATGCACCTTTCCTGGAAGAGTGATAATGCAAAATCTTTGTTATAAAATTTTAAAGGCTTCCTTAAGAGTTAAAAATTACTTTCTGTTCAACATGTTATTATTTTCTAAGTGAAAATTGGTACGTGCTATCTGAACTTTTGTAACTGGACTTCCTGGAACAAAACTGTTTATTTTACTGCTTAGAAGGTATAAAAGTGCTGTGTCCTCAACTTTCAAATGTGTTGATTTACTAGATCAATATTTGTTAAACATAAACTATATAGACAAGTACTGGTACAGACATTGCATATACAGCAGTTAACAAAATGCGCAAAATCCCGTCCTTGTGAATCTCACATTCTAATGTGAGGATAGGTGGAACAGATGCTAATCAATATAAATATGTAAAATAAATGACATATTTATGTAACATAAAGCAAAGAAGGAGAGTAGGAAGTGCTGGGTGTGTGGTGAAGTGCTAGGTATGGACGCATGGGGGGATGCTGGACATGGCCAGGCTGGAGTGGTCAAGGAGGTCTCCCAAGAAGATGATACTTGAGTAAAAACTTGAGAAAGAAGTAGAATGAGTCATGTGATTTTTGGGGGAAGAACTTTCCATGTGGAGAAAAAACAGGAGGTGGGATTGTGTATAGTGAGAGCAATTTGGCTAGAGAAATGTGAGCAAGGAGTAGAATGATAGGAGCCTGGTTTGGGGGGGAATTAATAAATGACATAGGACCTCAGATAACACTGAAGGGGCCACAGCTTTTAACCAAGAAGGCCATGGAGAATTTTGAAGGGAGAAGCTACAGAATCTACTTCATAACATTAAAAAAGATGGCTGTGGGTACGGTGCTCATAAGAGAATGTAATCTATAGTGAAGTCTTCTTGTCTAAACTCTGTGGTTATTAAATTCTGTAAGTTTCAGAGAAGCTGGCAGCTGAGCAGTGGGCTGAGGGAAGACACAGATCCACCCGTGTCATGTACTACTATGGATTCTTCTGAGTCTATGAGACATGAAAGCAAAGATTCAGCTTGAGGTTATTGACAGAGTTAGTCGTATACTTATTTGCCACTCAGAAGTTTCTTCCCATAAATCTTAGGTGAAAACAGCACAACAAGAAGGGAGGACAGGCTTTAGAAATTAGGTGGACCTGCGTATCATCATTTTTTATTTACTAGCTATGATATCTTTTCAGATTATCCCACCTGTGGGAATGGAGAAAATATTGCCCCTCTCATGGGACTGTTATAAGGATATACACATACACACCACACAAATGTATGCTATTGCCCAGCTAGTGACTGATACAAAGTAGGCAAGCAAAAGACATTAATTTCTTTCTTTATTGGCCTTTTGAAACTAATCACCCCTGTGCCTTTGGCAGATTTAATGATAACAGGTAACTTAAATGTCTGGATTTGGAATGTCAAAGATATATAATTCTAATTATAGATGATCTAGTTTATAAAGACAATTACCCTATGTGCTGGGTCTCTCTAGAAGAATAGTTTAAACAAAAAGTAGTCTCTTGCCTACCACCATGTAAGACATGACTTTGCTCCTCCTTTGCTTTCCACCATAAGTATGAGGCCTCCTTAGCCATGTGGAATTGTGAGTCAATTACACCTCTTTCCATTATAAATTACCCAGTCTCAGGTAAATAAGTTTTATGAGGCCCAGTGGTTTATAAATGAAGTTCTCTTGCACATGCTTTCTTGCCTGCTGTCATGTAAGACATGACTTGGCTCCTCTTTTGCCTTCTGCCATGATTGTGAGGCCTCCCCAGCCATGTGAAACCATGAGTCAATTAAACCTCTTTCCTTTATAAAAATAAAAAGTAAAAAAGTAAACAAAAAAAGAAAACACAAAAAGCAAAATCTTAGCTAGGTTATCCCCAACCAAAAGTTAATATTATTAAATGTTATCCAACAAACTAAATAGAGAAAAGAATTTCACGTAACTGTCCAACTAAGGAGCTAGCATTGTTGAATACTAAGCAGCTAGACCTTCCCTGTATGTCTCTACATTAGGTGTGAACATTTGAGGCAGGTTCAAAAGTGATCATTTTCTCCTCAAAGGGAGAATCCAACATCTTTAACATATTGTTGCTCCACAGCTGATTTTCAAGAATATTAGAAAAGTAATGATGGTTATGAAATTGAGAAAAATTAATATGAGTAGAAACTCTTGGACTATTTTGAGATCTCATATTGTCTTAGTAATTTTTCTGCTACTGTAACAGAGATCCCAGAGACTGAGTAATTTATAAAGAAAATAAGTTTATTTGGCTCACAGTTCTAGAGGCTGGAAAGTCCAAGGGTATGCTGCCAGCATCTGGTGAGAGTCATCCCACAGTGAAAGGGAAGAGGTTCAAGTGACAGCATGAAGCAGAGAGGGAAGTGGGCTAAACTTATCCTTTTTTATCAGTAACCCACTCCTCCATAAATAACTAACTCACTCTGAGATAAAAGCATTAATCCATTCATGAGGGCAGAGTTCTCATGACCTAATCACCTCTTAAAGGCACTACTCCTTATTATCATCTTAATGGCAATTACACTTCAACATGAGTTTTGGCAGAAACATTCAAACCATAGCACAAATCGAGTGTTCCTTATTTCTGTTGACTTGCAGGAGAAATAATCCCTAGATATTTCTTATTAAAAAATTACAAGGCTACCTCTGAGTACTTATCCAAGAACATGAACAAAGAAGGAGCTCCTATTTGAGAATTCAACCTACAAATACTGTTGCTGCCTTTCCAAGAGCATGGAGGGAAGTTATTTAAAGCAAGAAAAAATGTCAGAATTTTAAAATGGCCACAATGAAACATTACCTTCATGAGTTTTATGCTAAGATAAAATACATACATTAATTCACAAGCATTTTTTAAACATTTTCTATGTTCCAGGAATTTCCTAAGCATTGGAGATTGAACACTGAATAAACAAAGTTTTCCTCCCTTGTGAAGCTTACCTTATAATCAAAGTAAGAAAACTAAAATAAGTAAATTAAATATTAAGTTTTATGATAAACACTATGAGAAAAAAAATCAACCTGGAAATTAAAATTGGGAGTGCAGGACGCAGAGGTTTAATTATAGTTAAGGTGGCCAGGCAAGTCTTACTGAGAGCATAATATTTAAGCAAAGGCTTAATAGCCTTGAGTGAGTCAGCCAGACAGATATCTGAGGAGAAGAGCAGTCCACACAGAGCTACAGCAAGTAAAAGACCCTGAGTGCGGAGCCTCGGAACTGGAAGGGTATCTGTGTGGTTAGAGTTGACTGAGCAAAGGGAAAATTGGAAGAAGGTGAAATCACAGAAGAATGGGGAGTATAGCATCTGATAAGTCACTGTACAGAGATGGGAAGCCAGTGAAGAGCTGGGAGAGTGATATGATCTAGCTGGATTTTGTTTGAACAGAATGACCTGTATTGCTATAAAGAGACTTACTTATAGTCTTCAAGTAAGGATGACAGCTTGGAGATTAATGGGGAGCTATTGCAATAAGCAAGGCAAAAGCTGATGTTGGTTACTTGTACTGTGGTTGAATCACTTCAGAAGGAGGAACATTGTTTTATTATGGATATACTTTAAAGGTAGAATTGATGGAGTTTTTTGGTAGATTTGTTTGCGTTGCTAGAGAAAGAGAGATGTCAACCATGATTTGGCACCTGGAAAATGAACACTAACTAAGGGAAGAGTTCAAGAAAAGCTAGTTTGTGGTTCTGGAATTCAGTTTTGGACAGATTGCCTGAGATACTCATATGAAGATGTCAAGTGGACAGCTGGATAAATGAGGCTAGCACAAAATCACATTAGGCTTCCAGAAAACATCAAACCCAAAATTAAATTTATAATTATTAGAAACTTGTAGTGTCCCAGCAGCTTGGCAGAATCAAATACAAATCCTCTCAGGGGAAATCCACTGTTATTCTTATTCCAGTCTTCAATAAATCCAAAAAATAAATTCCAGCTCCCCACAAAAAAGTTCTAAATAAAGAATAGGAAAACATTCAAGGAAAATGCAACAAAACTCAGCAAAACAATACGCCTCAGAAACAGGCAAGAAAAGGACTTCAAGATAAAGAAATCATTAGACATAGGTTAAAATGATTTTATTCAAAAAATTGATATATCATGATGTAAGCAAGAAACTATAATGGATCCCCCTTCTGAGTAGACAAAGAAACCAAATAAAGTATCAAGAGATGCTTACACCACGTATGTGTGTATATAGATATATGTATATATGTGTATATGTATATATACACTTATAAATTAAACTTAAAAACTTGTGATTTCACCGAGAAGGCTAAACACAAATGAATAGATTTTTCTGAGCTACATAGTAGATGTGAACCAGAAAAATGCAACACAATGAAATAGAGAAATGAAAAAAATTGGTCAAGAGACATAAGGGTGGAGTAAAATTGTATTAGCTATTTATTAATGTGCAATAATATTAACACATTCTCTAGCAGCTTAAAACATGTTTATTATCTCAATTTCTGTGGATCAGGAGGCCAAGCATTCCTTTCCTGGGTTCTCTTTTTAGGAGAAAGGAATATAATCAAAGTGTTGGCTGGGGCTATATTTCCAGCTGAGGCTTGACAGGAATGTCCATTTTAAAATTCATTCAGGTTGTTGGCAGAATTCATGTCCTTGTGATTGTAGGACTGAGGGCTCAGTTTTCTTACCGGCTGTTTACAGGAGGCTGCCCTCATACAGTTCCTTGCCAAATGTGGTTTCCAAAAATGGTTGTAGGCTTTCTCAAAATCAGGAATGGAGAAGGAGTGGAAGGGGGGAGGGAGATTTAATATAACACAATAATTCAATCATACACATGTAATCATCTATATCCCATTACCTTAACCATATTCTACTACTTATAGGCAATTCACAGGACCCAGCCACACTCAAGTGGAGGGCAAATATAAGGGCATGATCAACAGGAGGCAGGTGGAAAACACCTTGAGAGTCTGTCTGACAAAGAAATGGTCCAAAAAAACATATGATTGTTGTCCTATAAGAAGAAAAAAATGGGAAAAACATCTTAAAACAAATATTTAAACTTTTCCAGAACTAATGATATACTAAAATCTAGATTCAGAGGGCCACATGAAATTGAAGAAAGAGGAGGGGTGTAGTGGCTCACATCTGTAATCTCGGCACTTTGAGATGCCAAGATGGGAGAATCACCTGAGCCCAGGAGTTTAAGACCAGGCTGGACAATATAATGAGACTTCATCTCTACAAATATTAGAAAAAATATTAGCCAAGTGTGGTGGCATACTCCTGTAATCTCAGATACTTGCGAGGGTGAGGTGGGAGAATCACTTGAGCCTAGGAGATAGAGGCTACAGTGAGCAATAATTGCACTGCATTCCAGCCTGGGCACCAGAGCAAGCAAGACCCTGTCTCAAGAAAAGAAAAAGAAAATAAATTGAAGAAAGATAAACAGAATAAAATAAACAAAATAAACAAAAAACAAAATAAACAAAAAACAAAATAAACAAAAAAAATATATCACTATACTCAGTCACATTTGAATTAAATTTCAGAACACCAAAATTACAGAATATTTTTTAAGCAGTCAGAGAAAGAATGAGTTACTTATATAGGCATGATAGACTGATAGCTGACTTCTCAACAACAAATTCAAGCCAGAAGGCAATAAAAGAAAAAACATAGCAAAGTGAAGGTGCTAAGAGGAGAAGACTAACAATCTAAAATTCTTTACCCAGAAATAATGTCTTAAACAATGTAGGACAATATAAGAAATGTTAAGAGAAACAAAAAGTAAGAGACTTTGCCACCAGCATGTTTTCACTAAAAAGTTTTGAGAATGTATTTCCTGTAGAAGTGATCTGCAATGGAAGGTCTGAAGTACAAGAAAAAATGAAGAGCACAGGGAGTGCTAAAAATTTGACTAAATATAAACAAATATTGACTATGTAAGTCAACATTAGCAATTCTTTAGGGGACTGAAAAGATTAGAATAAAAATTTATGACAAAAATAAAAATTATTGGGGATGAGAATAAATAGTGATAAAGTGTTCTAAAGCAAGCTGAGTGTGGTGTTGTGTGCCTATAGTCTTAGCTACTTGGGAAACTCAGGTAGGAGAATTGCTTGAGGCCAGCAGTTTGAGGCCAGCATGAGCAATACAATGAGACCCTCCTCTAAAAAAAAAATCCGTGAAGTAGAAGTTTTCAATTTTCCCTAATACGTGGCAAACTAATACTTTATAAAATACAATAAAATTAATGATTTAAAAAGGAAAAGACATACCAACGCACACTTTAGAAGAAAATAATAATTATAATTGCAGTAACAGTAATTAGATAAAAATAACTTAATTTTTTCAGGTACTTTCTTTGTGTTTTTAGTATAAAGAGCAAACCTATATGGTATTTACTATTATTAACTACATTTTACATAGGAGGTTACTTTTTACAAATACATTAAGAAATAAAAAATCTGTAAATAAGCAAAGGATAAGATAAGAACAGACATTTGTGATATGAAAAAATCCAAAATAAAAAAGAATTTACAAAAACTGAAAGCATTAAAAAAAATAAAACTAATGAAATTGACAAATTTCTGGTTAGAGTGCTTTGAAAAAGAAGAAATGATGAATCTGATGAGAAAGAAAAAGAAGTACAAAATTACAAATATAACCCTGCTAAGAGGATAATAAAAATGTATTAAGAAGAACACATAATCATATATAACTATGAAAATACATAAACTATGATTGCTTATAATAACATAGCTGGATCAGAGAAATATAACATTGAGTAAAAATGTAAGCTGCATTAGACTATTTACAGTATGCTAGCATTTTCTCAAGAACAAAATCAGGCAAAATGAAATCATATATTATTTAGAGAGATATATAAACATTAAAAGTATTAAAAATAAAGCAAAGAAATAATAAATAGAAAATTTAAGATTGTGTTTATTTTGAGAGAAAGACCAGTGAAAGAAATAGGTGAGAAACATGTAGATACAGTGTGACTGGCAATGCTCTGTTTCTGTTTGTGTGGTGGAGTCATGAGTGTTTAACACTTTCCAACTTACATAAGAAGTTTTATGCTTTATAACTAAACATTTGTATATAACAAAAATCATGTTAACTTTTTTTTTTTTTTAAAAAGATGTTTACTATAAAACCAGAGGCAGGGACTTTTGCATATAAATAAATCTCCTCTTTCCTGAAACATGTTAAAGCTCAATTCAATCAATTTTGCTCAACTTCTCTCATTAATGATGATCAATCACTAAAATGTCTAAGCATTATGAACAACACTAATCAAAATGTCGACTAAACTCCAAAATGTAAGGAGATGTTTGACTAAACAAAGTGCTGTGTCCTTTCCCTCAACTGCTGATAACACTTAGGTCTGATGAGAACACTGAAAACATGGTAGGAAAGGGTTTACGCCAGGCAATTAAGTAAAGGGTCTAAACTTGTGCCAGTTCTTTATATTTGCCTGAATTCAGCATCATCTGTAGATACCCCTGGATTGTTAGTCACATTATTACATGTTCCATTCTCTTTTCCTACATCATTTTGTAACTGAAACACCAGGGGTTTGGTGTAGGTCCCATTGCTTGCCACACAGAAAGCCAATCACTGAGACAACGGGTATTGCCAGGGAAGAAGGCTTTATTTGGGTGTTTCAGCCAAAGAGATAGATCAGTCAGTCTCAACTCCATCTCTTCAACAAACTAAAATTATGGGTTTATATAGGAGGGAAAAATGTAACTATGTGTGTGAAAACAGGAATTGCAGGGATAAGGAAGAGGAATTGCTCAACAAGAAGCAGGTGGTAGGTTAGGCAATCATTATATGGTGATCTAGTGTGTTTCAGTTCCTTTATGTTATCTGGGAAGGCTGATGGTTGGTTTTCAGAGAAAGAAACTCAGATAAGACAAATGTAATTTTCTTAAACCTTAAGACCAAGAGGGTCAATTCCTATGTTTATTCAAAAGAATCCATAAACAAAAGAATCCATGTACACTTTAGAAGAAAATAATAATTACAATTGCAATAATAGTAATCACATAAAAATAATTTTTTCAGGTTTCTGATGTTCTGTGACACAATTGGGCCAGTTTCAATATTTATTCTTCCCATCTTCAATGAAGATCTGCCTTTAATTGCATCAATGACTGCAGCTTTTGTTTCAGGAAGGAAGGCGAGAGTATGTCATTTAAGGTGATTTTGATCTACTCAAAATGGATTTACCATTATGATACCGAGAAAATAAAAAATGGATATCTACTTCCTTATGAGTTACAGGAACCAGTAGTTAGTTCTGACTGGGAAAAAATATATCACTGCAAGGCCATTTAAACCTACACTGAACTGAAATGTATTAAGTTTTTTTGTTGTTGTTTGCTTCAGAGATGCTAGATTGTCAATAACTATAGTATATCTTTCAAGTGGTTGTAAGATTTTATTTCAATCATAAAGTAGTGAATTTAGAAAACATGAGAGCATTCCTTTTAAAGAAGTAAGTAACCTGTAGTGTAACACACATACAAAAAATGCACCTGTAATAAATGTGCAGCTTGATATGCTTTCATAAACTGAAGTAACTGGGACCCAGATATAGAAACAGAACATTTAAAACTCCAGAAGCCTCCTCATGTTCTCTCCCATTTTTTTTCTATAAAGTTATTTATTATAAAACATTTGAGAATAAAGAAAATCATCAAAAGAAAAGGGAAAAAAAACCCTGCTATCCACAGATAACTATTAATATCACTGGTGTTTTTTCCTTCATTGTTTTTCAGAGCTGAGTTTTGCTTTTGTTTTGTATAGTTTTTCCAAGCCACAGATTCTTGATAAAGGTTTTCTTCCCTTCTCTTCTGTTTTAGTTTCAATGTTTACCATTGTATTAATTGATTTTAATGCATTTTGGAAGTAGGTAAATTAGGAGTCCAAATTTTAATGAAGAAATATTGATGTATGTTCAGATGCCTGAAATTTCCTGCCAAGAAATTTATTTTTTTATTTTCGCATTATCTTCTGTCTTTAAAATGTTAATATTGTTTACATATTCAGCACCTTACTTTGAATGAATAACTCAGATGAGGCTATCTCATGACAAGTGATCAACAGGCAGCAAGGGTGTATGGAGCTGAGAGCACCTGGTAGAAAGAGTTGGGGTGAAGCTGTGGGGACCAGGGAGTGAGATGAGAAGAACATAAAGGGCATGGGTGGTAATGTTTGCAACAACTTCGCCTGCTTTTCAATTTTTGCTGCCACTAGCCCAGGAAATTGTTTCTTTTTTCTATTATATCTCTTCTCCTTTTGTGAGATTACCCATCTACGTTCTCTATCCTCTGTTGCTGCTTTTCTTTCTTCATCTAGTCAGAACAATTCATGGTAAATTACTCTGATGAAAAGGGAAGTGGAAATTACCTTATTGTGGGCTAGAAGAGATGAAGTACTTTCACACAGATAATGTAAAGAAAGAGAGATCAGATAAGTTGGTTGCAGGTTTCAGAGGAATTACAGGTTGTTGTGGGCAAGTGCAAATATATCAGGATGGCCCCAAATTGTACAATTAATTCAAGGAATGAACAGAATGGCTTGAACTTTACCAAATGAATTCAGATAGCCAACAAACCTTTTTGTAATCATTATTAAAATAACTCACAGCAGATGCTTTCTTATGTATATAGATGATTTTTTAAACCTTATCAGAAAGGTGAAATATTATAGATCCCATTTTAACATTTTATATTAATGAATTTTCTTTCTTT